>JWJA01004524.1:0-29108 GCA_000812885.1 Lanzia echinophila
TAATCATTATTTCTTTTTCTCTAATTTATGGTTTAAATATGGCTACTTTAAATTTATTATTAGGTAATAAATATAATAACTGAAAAATGCTTCGTAGTCTTATGCTTTCCTACTCATTATTTCAATTAATACTTTTATTTTTACTGGTTATTGTGCTGGCATGTTTTATTATAAGCTGTTTGATGTTTATATTAGATATTTCTGCACCTAGTTTAACTTCATTGGTATGGCTACGATTAAGTTTATTGCCTTTAGTTATTTATAGCTTATATATTATTATCTCTTTATGTCTAAAAATCTTTAGTTTAAATAAACAGAACACTGAACTAGATTTAAGTTTATTTAGTCCTAATATGTTTAAAGCTATTACTTTTAATAGATTCTTATTTTGTAGTATTGGTGTTTGTTTAGGTTATTCTTTTAAAACTTTGTTGAGTTTTTGGTTTAGTCTTGAAGGGTATGGTAGTGAAGTGTCTCCTTCATGTTTGAAGAAATGTGAAACATGTAAATCATATTATCAAGAAGCCATATTACAAAAAAAAAATTTAGACTTTTTATGAGATAGTGTTATTTTAGAAAAAATATGAAATTTAGGTGTATGGTTACTTTCTATCTTACCTAAAAATTTAGACTTTTTTTCTGATAATGTTATTTTAGAAAAATTATGAAATTTAGGTGTATGGTTAAAATCTACCTTTCCTAAAAATATGTGTCAAGTTATTAACAGTAATTTTTTAAGGGTTAAAGATTGATGACTATGACTAGAAGAATATTGTTTTAAATATTGATGTTTAAGACTAAGATTTCCTTTTAAAGATTGATGATGTCTATGACTACAATCTACTTTTAATGACTTACTTCTAGAAATTCGCGAATATTATATAGAACCTTTAACTTTAAAGGTGAATAGTGGCGATAGGGAGTCTTTAGTTTACAAAGCAACTAGGTCAGATAAAGGTAAAGGGCCCGCTATTGAGGAGGATTCTTCTGTAAATGATTCTGAAAATGATTCTTCTGCAAATGATTCTTCTGCAAATGATTCTTACCATGAAGATGATAGTAATAGTGAGGAAAACCATGAGGAAGAAATTACTAAAAAAGAAGCACGTAATATGAAAAAAGCAATGGCTAAATCACGTAGAGATACGCAATTAGCTGGCCGACCAGGGGAATCTTCTAGTAGTCGTATAGTAGAAGAACTTTCTAGGGAATCAGATCAATCAGAACCTTTAAAAAAAGCAGCCAATTTAAAATATTTTGCTAACAAAGACCCTGAGGAAATGGAGGATTGGGAAATAGAGGATCAAAAAAAAGCAAATAAGAAAGCAAGTAATTTAAAATATCGTAGTAAACCTTCTAGTAAGCTTAAGGCAAAAGAAAGAGGACTTCTAAATAAAGATAATATATTAGAAAATGAAAGAAGAAGATATCATAATTATTATAGGGAAGATGTTTTAGAAAAGAAGCACTTAAAGAGATCTAATTTAACGGGAAAAGAATTAGATGACCTAAAGGCAGAAGAGAGACAATCATACCAAGACAAATTGAATAAAATGACGCCAGAACAATTGGAAGAATTTCGTAGAAAGGCAGCAGAACGTGCGTCAGAATATATTAAAGCCAAAAAAGCTAATATGACAGAAGAAGAGTTGAAAGAATACCAAGCCAAAAAGGCTGAAGAGTCTAAAGAAATGACTAAGAAAAGGACGAGAGAACAAAAAGATGCTAAAAATCAAAAAGATCGCGAAAAACGTAGTAAAAGAACGCCAGAAGAACGGAAAGTTGTTAATGAAAAACAGAATGAAAGACGTAGGCAGATAAGGGAAAAACAAAGGAAAGCTGATTTGGAAAAAAAAATAAGTCTAGAGAAAGCTCAACGTGCTAATATGACTGAAAATGAGTTACCTGTTTCTCCTGACACCGATGGTGAGACTTCTTCTCTTAGTGATCTTGATTCGGAGTATTTTAATGAAAGAGATGATTCAAAATAGGTGTTCCTAGTTACCCCTGTAATCCAGGCGAAGCTGGATAAGCAAGCTCCCATAAATCTTTTAATTCTAAAAAATAGGTTTTATCTTTTTTTTTTATCTTTTATTTTTATCTTTTGTTTTTATTTTTTATTTTTATCTTTTGTTTTTATCTTTTTTTATCTTTGTTTAATGTTTTTCTTAATATCATTTATCTTTTGTTTATATTCATTCATTTTATATCTATTCTTATTCCATTTTTTGCCAGCTTCGCCAACTCCCTTTTTCTAATACTCCCACTATGAGGCGGATGAGGCGGATGAGGCGGAGCCTACTACTACTACTACTACTACTACTTTTACTGTCCATCTAAATTTTTTATTAAAGCTATAACTATTTTTCTGAGCTCAAACTTAGCACGCCTATACCCTTAGATAAGCGCGAACTTTGTGCCACAAACTAGCCCCATATCCCATATCCCATATCCCATAAGCCATATCCCCTAATCCCGTAGGGGATATGGGGATTCGGCTTAGACCCCTAAATCCTTCGGATAAGGAGAGGGGGGGCTAGAAATAGATTTACTTGTCAAAGAATTATAAGTACTTCAAATAGTCATAGAAATATATGGTCATATTCTACTAGTTGTAAACAAATAAATCTAATATCAGCCTCTGGTGTAGATAAGAGGTTAGACTACCGCGCTCCTATCCCTAATCCACGCGAAGCTGGATAAGCAAGCACGGAAAGGTTGTCAACCCGCAAGCGGGTAGACTCTTTTATAATTAAGAGATCTTTTTCTCTCGCTCCCTTTTATTGTGATTCTAATTTAGCTAAACGGTTTGATAGTAATGATGGTGTAATTAAACATAGTTTAGTAGGTATATATTGAATGAGTATGTATATATCTCTTGAATGAGTATGTATATATACTAGTAGTCCTTTAATATTTCAGGTTAAAATATTATTTTGTGATTAAATAGACAAATGTGGTATATTACACTCTAGCATGTCAATAGTAATAGAATCAGTTTCTATAGAAAAATTTTTAACATGATTAGAAGAACAATAAACTTTTTCTTTTGCTCCTTTTGCTCCGTACAGTAGCAAAAGGAGCGTGTGTAGAATTATTTATATAATTATTTTTTATAGTAATTAATTTTTATTATAATTACTTATGTTATATATCTATATATATAGATATTAGTAATTTTTTTATTATAATTAGTTATGTTATATATTAGTAATGTAATATAATTGCATTACTTAGCTCTCAAAAGATTTTTATCTTTTGTTTTAATCCTTGAGCATTGATTTATTAGTTAAAGGCCCTAACCTAAACATATTTTAGTAGTATTTACTATTAAATTGGGAATTATACAGTAAAGGTATTTTATTACATTGAAGGTAGATAGTTACATTAAGGGCGGGCTGGGGCCCTTAAATGTTTAGGTTTGGCTTGATTGGAGCCAAGCAATACAGATATTTAATATATATTTAAATATCTATATTAAGGGATATGCTGTATATGGTTATACATTTTGATTGCAGATCGAAAATTAGGGGTTGAATTCCTCCATATTTCTTGTATAATTTATTATACAATATAAATAAAGATATAATACAAGCAGCAAAAATTATAGGAAGAGGTTTAACTACAACAGGTTTAATAAGTTCTAGAGTAGAATAGAGCTTGTTTTTGGTGCTTTAATATTAGGTGTATCTAGAAATACTTAAAAGATAAATTGTTTTTTTACGTTACACTAGAGTTTGCATTCGAGGACTTATTTGCATAGATAAATGTCTTTTTATTACTATAGGTAGGTTAATATATCATAGTTGTTTTTTTTTATTAGGCAAAGTTGGTGTTTCTTTACTTCGTAGAGAATGGCTTATAAACGAAGTAAAAACAGCCATTTCCTGTACGAAGTAAAATAAATTTAGGTTTGCATTGGCCGATAATTTTTTCTTATTTCATACTGTACAAGGCTTTGCTAGGCCTGCTTGTTTACTTTTTTCGCATACTAGTAAAGTATGCCTTATTTAATAAGGCAAAAAAATGGCTAGTTTAACCAGCTAACCAAGGTTTTTTTATTAATAAACATCGCGATGTTTATTAATAAAATTTTTATTAGCTTAATGGTAAAGCAGGATACTTATAATATCTTGACCCCCGTTTGAATTTGGGACAAGTATAAGATATAAAATTGTGTACAAAGGCGTGTTAACCTAACGGTAAGGCATTGTGTTTCGGCCACAAATATTACAGGTTCATGTCTTGTACGCGTCTAGACTACAATTATAAAAAGTATATAATACTTTTTATATCTCCTCATTTATTGTAGTTTAATTTTTATCTTTTTAAATATAGGGGATAAGCGAGGTATAATTTTAATATATTTTATGATTAGTTTAGTTGTTTTATGAGAAAGTTTTACTAATGGATATAGAGCAGAAGTTTTGGACGTTCTTTCATTGCTTTCTATTTTTTGTGGAATACTAATTATTGTTAGTAAAAATCCTATAGTACTATGGGATAAATTATCAAACTCCGGGGAAGTCCTAAAGTTTATGATACCAAGCTTTAATCGAAAGGTTAAATGCGGATGAATTAATTACTCATGTATGGTAACAAGTCATAATATGATCGAAAGAGAAATGGATAATCGCGGATCTAAGTCAGTAATAGATAAAAATATTACTGTAAAAGAGCAACGAGTATACGATAATTATTTTGGATTGGTTAATCCAAGGTTAAGATGTATTCTAATGGGTCTTGAAAGAGACTTTCAAAGAAAATACTATGTACTTTCTTCAACTACGCGTGTAAAGGTAGTTATGGCGGGAGTTTCTAACCAAATAAATAGGTCAGTAGTGTCATATTCTACTTTAAGAACTGAGACATTTTTGTCGGTTACACAGCCAGAGCAAAAAATTAATTCAAACACTAACCCAGCACAAACTAGAAAATTAGGTAATCCCTTTTTTTTACGGGGTTTACAGATGCAGAAGGTTCATTTACTTTACATACTAGATCCAACGATAAATACACATTTAAATGAAAAGTTCAGTATAGTTTTACAATAGGTATACATAAAAAAGATATTGCCATATTAGAAAACATACAACTTATTTCAGGTGTAGGAAATATATTTACAATGGGGAAAGAAGGTGTACAATTTAGAGTAGAATTTCTTGAAAATTTATCTGTAATAATAGACCATTTTAATAGATATCCTTTACAAACAAAAAAACAACTTGATTTTAAATTATTTAAATTAGCTTTAACGTATCTAAAGAATAAAGAACATTTAACTTCAGAAGGGTTAAAAAATTTAATAGCTATTAAAGCTTCAATGAATAAAGGTCTTACTGATGAGTTGAAAGCTTTATTTCCAGATATCACTCCTATGATTAAACCTAAGCCAGAAACAGGATTAACTATAGATCCTTAATGGTTGGCAGGTTTTATTTCGGGTGAGGGTTGTTTTAGTGTTTTTATAACCAAATCTCAGTATACTAAAGTGGGATATCAAGTACGATTGAGATTTAGATTAACTCAACATACGCGGGATGTTGAGTTAATGGAAAGCTTAGTTAGTTATTTAGGTGGTAAAGTGACTAAATCTAGAGAAACGGTTGATTTAGATGTTATTCAATTTTCATATGTTACTGATAAATTATTACCTTTACTTGAAAAATATCCTATACAGGGAGTCAAATTTCAAGATTATTGCGACTTTATTAAAGTAGTAGAACTAATGAAGAATAAAGCTCATTTGACCTCAGAAGGATTGTCTTTAATACGTAAAATTAAATCTGGTATGAATACAGGTAGGCGGTAAGTTTGTGAGACTGTATGTTTGAATTAATTTTTTTTATCTATTTATTAGTATGATGCATTTGGTTTTAGTGATAGTATCTGCGTTATTTTTAATAGGTTTGTTTTTAAGTATTTCTTGTTATCTTATATTACTTGGACTTAATTTTATTGGTTTATCTTATTTACTAGTATACGTAGGAGCGGTATCTATTTTGTTCTTATTTATTTTAATGTTAATAAATATTCGAATAAGTGAGTTATTAACTGATACTAGTAACAGTATACCTTTAGCTATCATTATTTCTATTTCTTTTTATTATTCTGTGTATTCTACAATACCTTATAGTATTGCACCTTTTACTACTTATAAAAAATTAGTTAATAATACGTTAAATGACACTGACTTGGCTTCATTTTATCTCTGTTTTAAGAGTCCAATTAAATTAAGTGACATAGAGTCGGATAATAGTATAATCTCTTTTGCTACTACTAGTATTTGAGATAGTAATTTGTCAGAAACTAGCCATATAACAAGCATAGGTAATATCCTATACACTAGCTATAGTATATGGTTAATAATAACCAGTCTTATACTTTTATTAGCTATGGTTGGGGCTATTATTATTACTTTGAGTGTCAAACCTATAGGGACTAATGGTACCGCCCAATCCTAGTATACTAATCTTTCAACGTCTTCACCAAAAGGTGTAGTTTCTTCTACTGGTACAAACCCAGGGGTTATTTTACATTAGCTATTAACAAACTCAGGGGTTATTCTACGTTAGCAATTAACAATAGTACTTTGGAAGGCAAAGTTAATCCTTGGGTTTATAACTGGTTTGTAGGATGCTGAAGGTTGTTTTTTAGTCAGTGTTTCGATAAATAGTAATTATAAATTAGGTTGAAGAGTAGGGGCTACTTTTACCTTGGGTCTTGCTAAAAAGACCAGTCTTTATTGGGACTTGTTAAGAACTATTTTGGTGTAGGAACTATTTATGATTCACATAGTGCTAATGTATCTCAGTTCCGTGTTCATGCGGGGATCTAGCCGTAATACTTAACCATTTTGATAAATATCCTCTAGTTACTCAAAAAAAAGTAGATTATATGTTATTTAGAAGGGTTTTTGGATTAACTGAGTTTAAAGATCATCTTACTAAGGAAGGGTTTTCAATCCTTTTTGCACTAAAAAATAGCATGAATTTAGGTCTTTCCTTGGAATTGAAAAATAATTTTTCTGATTTAGAGCAAATCGCTAGAGCTGAAGTAAATGATATATTTGTACACAACCTCCTATGAATAGCAGGATTTGCCAGCTCCGCTGGGAAAGGTTGTTTTGCGGCATCGATTGAGAGTGCTCAAACAGCTGCTTTGAAGTTCACAGCCAGGACGCGATTTATTCTTACTCAGTATAAGCGTGATTATCTTTTGATGAGAAGTTTTAAGGATTATTTTAAATGTGGTAGTGTTGTAGAGGCTAAGGATGCAGCTTTTTTTATGGTTAATAACATTTCAGAGCTTAATGAAATTATTCTACCCCTTTTTCAACAAGTATTCTATTTTGGGAAACAAGTAGTTAGACTGCTTATATTTTTGCAAAATTGTTAATTTAAAGATTAATAAGAGTTTATTTAAGAGCGGAAGGCTTAAACGAAATTCGTTCTATTGTAAATAGTATGAATTCAAAAAGATAGGTTGTAGGTCTAGATCTGCAGCAATGTGTGACTTTTAATAGTTAGTCTTATAAGATTATAAACGGATGGAAAGGTGCGTTATTTTCCTTAATATAATGTACACTAGTTATAGTATATGACTAATATTAACATTTATTATTTTATTGTTAGCTATGGTTGGTGCTATAGTTATAACTATAAAACCAAAAAATTAAAATAGAAGATATAATGTAAAAATAATCATTAGTTCAAAGATAAAGCGTTGTGCTTAAGCCTTCAATATTACAAATTTAATATTTATATAATAATTATATTATGAAAGTCTTTTTTTAGTAACTAAAATTAGTGCTTTCTTTGTCCGCTTCAAATGAAACGTAGGGCTGGGGCATGGACTTCGTGCCAGCCCCAGCCCAGAAACAGATAGATATATGATTCATTATATAAATAAAAGGAATTAGCTCAATGGTAGAGCAACCGTTTTACACACGGTAGGTTAGGTGTTCGAGTCACCTATTCTTTAATCATAACGCTTTATTAATATGTGCTGGCATTTTTTTTATCTTTTTTTACATATTTTATGAGCTCCTTTTGCAAAAAAATAGAGATATATATTATTATAAAAAAAAATGATAAAAAAAAAGGTGAAACAAACATGCCTTAGTTGTATTTAATAAAAATGTTGAATGATATAACCAAAATTATACACTAGTGTGCAAAATATAACATATATTAAAATATTTAATTATTTATTTGTAGGACAAAGCCAAATATTGCATAATATTTCTTTTGCGGTTTTCTTGGCTTTGCTTTGCTTAACTTTGGCCCTTCTTGCTTAACTTTGGCCTTCCTTGCTTTACTTTTAAGCCTAACCTAGAGCTTGTCTACTGCAAAGTAGGGAAGCAAAGCTTGAAACATGCAGAGGTCAAGGCAAGCTAATGTTTTACTCTTTTTAGCATTGGTATAAAGCATTAGCAACTTAGTATTTGGGACATATTTCTATGCCTTATATACATGTTTACTTTTGTACCTGTGTCCTACATAGGTCAGGACGTGCTTCTGTTTTCGTAGGACAAAAACAAAAAGAGTAAGGCTAGTAAAGGGTTGGTTTATTTTTATAAAAAAATAAAGGCCTTTATTATTTTTTTATAATAAATTAGCCCTTTCCACGTATACCAAAAAAAAATTCTTTTTTTTTATTTAATATGAAGCTTTGGGCTCTTGGCCCGTAGCCTAATCAGCCTTGTTTATATAAATAAATCTTATTTAAATAAAAAAAAAGGAAAAAAGGTAAAGCAAGAATAAGAGAGCAAAAAAATTTTTTTTTTATTTATTATAATAAACTATATGTAGGCTATAGTTAATTTTTAACACAATTAAGTAACCTTGCTACGCACAAAAATATTAAAATTTTAGTATTTTGTTATAAACAAATTAATTTAATAAATATGGTATTATGTGCACTAAAAAAAAAATATCGTGCTTTGGCTCTTTATGGAATAAGGCAGTGCTTTGTGTATTGGCGTGGGGCTTTACTAGGTGTATAAGTCCATACTCAAGCTATTGCACTAATACGGTACGGTTTATAATAATATTGTGTAATATAATTATATATTATAATTAGTTAATAAAGATAGAGATATGACAAATTTAACAAGAAGTAACTTTCAAGCTCACCCCTTTCACTTGGTATCCCCGTCACCTTGACCGCTTTTGACGTGTGTTTCATTACTAACACTAACAACTAATGGTGTATTAACAATGCATGGTTTTAGTAATGCAAGTTACTTTTTAGCTACAGCTTTTATATCACTTATTTTATCGATGTCCTTTTGATGAAGAGATGTTATATCAGAGGGGACTTATTTAGGTAACCATACCCTGGCTGTACAAAGAGGGTTAAATATGGGTGTTGCGCTATTCATAGTTTCAGAAGCATTGTTTTTCTTAGCAATCTTCTGGGCTTTTTTTCATAGCGCCTTATCACCAACTATTGAACTAGGGGCTCAATGACCTCCTATGGGTATAGAAGCTGTGAATCCTTTCGAATTACCTTTACTTAATACGGTAATATTGTTATCATCAGGTGTAACAGTAACATATGCTCATCACTCTTTAATACAAGGAAACAGAAGCGGAGCTTTATATGGTTTAGTTGCCACAGTACTATTAGCTGTAGTATTTACGGGTTTTCAAGGGGTAGAATATGCTGTCTCATCATTCACGATAAGTGACGGAGCTTTTGGTTCATGTTTTTACTTCGGAACCGGCTTCCACGGGTTAATCTTAAGTGTAGCCCCATTTATATGTATATATTTTTTACTTAAAACAAAAAAAAATTATAACCTTGAAAGTTCCCAGCTTCACACTAATGTTGAAATAAACAACAAATTATTAATTACTATTCCTTCTTATAAAAATAAAGGAGTTAATTCATATCCTTTACCAAAAAATTTTTTAGAATGATTTGCAGGATTTACAGATGCAGAAGGTAATTTTAATATTAAAATTACTGGATTAACTGAAAATACTTTTAAGAATGTCCAGTTTACGTTTCAAATAGGTTTACATAAAGACGATGAGCCAGTATTAAACTATATTATGAATACTTTAAATTGTGGACATATTTCCAAATCAAAAGATAGAATTAATTTTTTTGTAAATGATCAGAATTCTTTATTACATGTAATATTACCTATATTTGAGTGTATTAATCTTAATAGTTCAAAGTATCATCATTTTGTAATATTTAAAAAAGCAGTTACTTTATTAAAAGATAAAAGTCATTTATCTGATAAAGGTAAATTAGAAATTATTAAATACAAAAAACAAATGAGTCATATGTCTGGTCAATGAGTACCAAGTTCTATTAATAGTAAAATTAAAATAACTAAATTTTGATTAGCAGGGTTTATTGACGGAGAAGGGTCATTTTCAACTAGTAAGTTTGTTCCTAGATTTAAATTAGAAAATCATATTAAGGAGTTAGAATTATTTAATAAAATTAAGGAATTCCTTAATGTAGGTAATATGTTAATTTCTCAGAGAATAGATAGATTTAATAGTAACCCTACTATAGTATTAGAAGTTAATAAAATAAAGGAACTTAAAGAAATATTAATTCCATTAATATATGATAATGATACTATTCTTTTAAAAACTTTAAAGTCTGAAGATTTCTCTTTATGATTAAATTTAATTAATATCTATTATAAAGGTTATCACACTATACCTGAAGGTAAATATGTATTTGATGTAATTAAATTACATATTAACAAGTATAGAATGACAACTAATATTTCTTTACTTGATAATGTGCAACGTGTTTCCATTTATGATATAGAAAATCTATTATCTAAACTTTATTTAATTAATAGTCCTTATGAAATTAAACAAGGAGTTAGATATTATAGAAATACTGATAAATTAGTAAGTGAAGCTAGAAATCTTGTTGTTATAGATACTAATGGTAATAATACTATTTATTCTAGTATGTCTGATTGTGCTAAAAATCTAAAGATAGGAAGGAATAAAATTAAACAATGTTTAAGTTCAGGTGAATCATATAAAGGTTATAAGTTTATTTTAAGTTAATATATATACTTATTATTGAAAATAGAGTCAATAGCAAGAAAGTCTTATTATATATTAAGATAATTTGCTGCCAAGTATATATTGTTAGGCAATATATAAAGGTCCAACGACTAGCCAATAAATATTATGTTATTTTAATTTTTAAAGTAAAAGAATGGCATTAAACTCTACATATGAAATATTAAATTTTTAAAGTAAAAAATTTTAATTAAACTAGTATGAATACATAGTCTGAACAATAATATGAGTTATTTAAACATTTGTACATGTAATGATTGGGACAGCGTTTATCGCTGTGGGTTTGTGACGAGTTCTAGCATACCACTCAACAGACAATCACCACCTGGGTTTGGAATCTTCGATTTTATACTGGCATTTTGTTGATGTGGTATGGCTTTTTTTGTATGTCTCCATATACTACTGGGGATCCTAGTAGTATATAATTTTATATGCAATAATACTTGTCGATTAGATATTTTAATTAGTCTAAGTTTTATGATTGTAGTGATAGTATTGCATTGTTCCGGTAGCAGAATAGGTAGCCTAATTCCTTGTATTAGTAGCTCTGGTTACCTTAATACATTTAGGGATCGTCTGGTTTCTAGTATAACGGTAGGTTTTATTAACTTATTTTCTTTTTTTAATAATTTATTTTCTTGTTCAAAAAGTTTATTTTCTTGTTTAGATGCAGATTTAACTGACTGTGCTTTATGAGGTAGTGATGGGTCATCTACGTGGGCTCAAGTAAATTCTGAAGCAAATCCTGGCGGAAATCCTCAAGGAAATTCTGAAGGAAATTCTCAAGGAAATTCTGAGGGAAATCCTGGTGGAAATTCAGGAGGAAATTCAGAACCACGCCCATTAGCTCCAGGTGAAAGAACTGGGGGAGGTCTTATTGGAGATGATCCTTCTCGTATAGCTGCTAAAGAGCAAGAAATGATAAATGAAAAGAAGGCTAATCGTATTATAGATGTAATAGAAGAGAATGAGCGTGAGCGGGATATAGATAGAGAGGAGGGTCATCTTGAAGATGCGGAAAAATGACAAGAGGAAATAGATAAGCTTTGAGAACTTATAAGTAATCTTTTTTAATTGTTTATATAGTTATTTAGCCCCCCCTTCTTATCCCTGAGGAATTAGGAATTAAACTTTGCAGGTAAAAAGCATGTAATACTTATGAATAAGCATTGCAACTGATTAATAGCAGTTGCAATGCTTATTAAACTTTTATTAGCTTGTGGTAGAGCAGGATATTTTTAATATCTGGATCCCAGTTCGAATCTGGGGTAAGAATATATATAAATTACTGTTTTATATTATTAAAATTTTGTGTAAATATGGCACGGATAAATTGTTTATGGCTATGAGTCTTTAAGTATGATATATAAATATAAAAAATATTATACATTTTATCCTGATCTATTTAATTCGGAGTCTGTTAAGGACATTAGGGTATATGTTAATACTATTAGTACGATATTAGCTATGTGGATTATACAGACTAATTTGTCTTTAAATATGCGGATAAAAAAATCAAATTAATTATTTTAAATGTTCATCTTTATTAAAGATAACAAGAATTGTGCGTAGCGTAGGTGGAGACTATAACTCGATTAGTAAGGGTGCAAAGTAATTATGTGGCTTAGGTGGGAGTAAACTCCCGCGCCTAAGCTCAACTAATGCGAGTTTTACATAGTTTTATATAAGCTGCAAAAAAAGCCAAAATAATACAAGTAATATTCTAAAACTCTAAAATTTTAGCTCCTTTGCATTGGCTAACTAAGTTGTACCACTGCACAAAAATATATTAGCTATAAATAATTATAATTTATTTTTCTCGCTACAGTGCTAAAATATCCTTTTTCTTCTACGAGTAGGACCAAAACACAGGGAACAAAAGGAAAAAGTAGGGAAAAATAAATTATATTGGTCATAAAAAATATGTTGCTGGTGGCCGGCCCCCAGACCAAAGCACAAAGAAGGGTATGATCAGAATAGCCATTATAATCCTCTGGATTACAATGAACCTGCTTCGTTTAATAAAATCAAGGTTCTCAATTGTCTGCACTAACTCATTCCTGCTATAACCCTAATAATTTGTTGGTGTGCTTATATTCCTCGTATGAAGTGAATAGTTATGTCAAACAATATGGAAGCAAGAAAGCGTTTTCTTAATTTTTTCCTTAGCAAAAAATATAAAGCCTTTAATAATTAAAGTATTTTAATAATATAGTTTAGCTGAAGCATAATCGAAGCTTACTGGTGGTTTATGCTAGACCTGCTACCCCTTTTTATAGGTTTTTTGTGGATATACATTAGTAATGTGATAGTAAAGTTAATAATTTAGATTTTGTTACTTTGATAGTAGAACACGTGTAGCTATTACTAGTATATCTTCGATAGTTCATACTTGTGCTTTATGTAATGCAGTAATATAGATACTGGCTGCTTATGGCTGCCAGTATATATAGAGACCTTAGTTTAATGGTAAAATACGAGACTTTTAATCTTTGTTATATAGGTTCGAATCCTGTAGGTCTTAAATAATTACTTTTAAAAACTTTTTTTAAATATAATTAATAAAAAAAATATATATAAACGGCCATAGGTTAATGGTAGACCTTTCGTCTTCCAAGCGATTTGTGTCGATTCGAATTCGGCTGGCCGTAAAGTTATATAAGGGTTAATATTCTAATTGGTAAGAATCTTCTTTGTCGTAGAAGCATATATCGGATCGAGGCCGGTTTAACCCGTATACTTGTATATAAAATACAAGTATATATAGGAAAAGTTGTTATTGGTAAAACGAGATATTTGCTAAATATTGTGTTCTACACCTGGATGTTCGAATCATCTCTTTTCCGTTATTATGGTTTGTTATTTTTATATTTGGGCTCCTGGTCCCCTGTTTAGGGCTGTGTAAACATAGCCAGAAGTAGGCTGGGGACAAAGTCTAATTTCTTTTGGCTTCTTTTGTGCTTTTATCCATAGTATTAGGCGTACCCTTTATTTTTTTTTTCGGCTGCTTTGCCGCAGCCACAGGATTAGGCGTAGTCTTTTTTTTTCTATCCTTTGGATTAGGCGTAGTCTTTTTTTTTCTCTATCCTTTGGATTAGGCTATGCCTAATCCAGCATGTTTTATCAGCGTGAGTAAGTGGGAGGAGCTGTGTCTTGTTAGTTTCTGGCCATGTTTACATAGGTTTAAGTTGAGTACAAGAGAAGCCAAGATATTTTTTAATTTTATTTAAATTATATTAAAAGAGCATAGTTTAACGGTAAAACTTGAAGCTTCAAACTTTACATTCTCAGTTCAAATCTGAGTGCTCTTGATGATAATTTTATCTATATTATTTTTATTATTATCTAATGCCGTCACATTAAGACGAGATAAATCTATACTTTTTAGTAGAGTAGCTATTATAGCTTTACTCTACTCTTCTCTAATTGCTTTTAATAGCTTATACTTTTCGTGTTTAGAAAATGGTATAGGTTTATACGGTGGTTTATTTCATGCTACAACTACTACACATGTTTTTCATGCTTTTATTTTTTTAATTAGTGCTGCAATTTTACAATTAACAGCTTTTTATCCTAGAAAAGTTTGAATAGCAGAATATTCTTCAATAAGCAAATTGTTCTTATATAACTTTCTTTATTATAGATCCAAAATAGTCAATAAAATGGGGGAACAATTTAAAATTATTGAATACCCTGTCAGGCAACCTAGGAAGTTGCCTACATTATGGGGAAAACTGCCAAACTCCGGGGACCTCCTAAAGCTTCTGGTTCCAAATCTGGTTGAATTATACCATGGTGGCTGAACTAATCATTCAGGGACGGAAACAAGTCAGAAGATGACCCTTAATATTCTTGGGTTAACGATAAAGCTAGTTTCGGACAAATATCCAAGAATATGAAAGGGCTGAAAAAATATTTTTTTTTCTGTCGAAAGATCAATGGACAATCGTGGATCTAAATCAGACTGGTCTGTAAAAGAGCAACGAGTAGATGGTAGTTGATACACTGGGCGGGTGCGCCTTTCAGTGTATCTAAGGTATACTCTAAGAGGGTTCGAAAGAATAACCTGAGCTGGAATCCCTTCTAATCAAATTCTAAATAAGCGGTTCTATTTAACAACTAAGAATTCAAAAAATCTTCAACCAAAATTATTTACTATGGACGAAGTTAGTTTTAGTTTAAACCCTTGGTTTATAACAGGGTTTATCGACGGGGATGGTTCATTTTCTGTTTCTATTACTAAGAAAAAATCAGGTATAGGTTGAAAAATCCAGCCCATATTCACTATAGGGTTAGATCCAAAAGATCTAGATCTTTTGGTCCAAATTAAATCTTTCTTTAAAGTAGGTAAGATTTATACTAGTAAAAGGGGTATAGTTTATTATACCGTAGGTTCTACAAAAGATATAATAAAATATATTTTACCACATTTTGACAGATATCCTTTAGTTACTCTTAAATTAAAAGATTATTTTTTATTTAAGAAAATACTTCTTCTTATGGAAAGTGGAGAACATAATTCCTTACCAGGTTTATATGAAATATTCGGACTAAAGGCTGCTTTAAACAAAGGATTACCGGAGATAGTAAAAGCAGAATATCCTGATATTGTCCCAGCTATTCTGCCAGAATTTCAGATACCCTTTAGCTTAAATCCTGATTGGTTAGCGGGATTTATAACTGCAGAAGGGTCTTTCTTTATTTCTCTTTATCTTAGTGAGAAAAGAAAAGCTGGGTACGCAGTAAGTCTAGTTTTTAGTTTAAGTCAACATGTAAAAGATATAGAGTTACTAAAAAGACTGGCTAAATACTTAGAATGCGGTAGAGTCAGTGAAGCGAAGAATCGTGAAACAGCTGAATGAATTATAACCAGGTCGGATGATATTAACTTAAAATTGATCCCACTCTTAACAAAACATACTCTTTCAGGGGTAAAACTATTAGACTTCGAGAGATTTAAAAAAGCGTCTTATTTAGTAGAAAAAAAAATGCACTTAACACCTGAGGGTGTTACATTAATAAAAGCTATTAAAGATGCAATGTATAATAGGTAATTTTGTTAATAGAATGGACCTGCGTTCTGGTTTTTTTTTCATAGCCACCCGAGGCTTAGCTAGCAAAGAAGCCAAAGTATCCAAGAAGTAAAAGTTAATTATTTAGAATTTGTAAGATAAATCCAGTAACATCGTTAATATTATTATTCATTATAACCGGAGCTTTATTTTTAGTGTCAAGTAGTGATTTAGTTTCTATTTTTTTATCTATAGAGTTGCAAAGTTATGGACTATATTTACTTAGTACATTGTATAGAAACTCAGAATTAGCCACAAGCGGTGGTTTAACTTACTTTTTACTAGGTGGTTTAAGTTCTTGTTTTATACTTTTAGGTACAAGTTTATTATACGCAAATTCGGGTACAACTATATTAGACGGTATATATGTCATCACTAGTTTAAGTGACATAGGAAATAATGGTCACGCCATTAGTCTGGGGCTGGGCGAAGGTCATATCCAAGCTACAGCAGATAATATATTGTATTGATATAAACCCTATTACATAAATTTTTCTTTACTTATTATGAGTGTAGGGTTTTTATTTAAAGTTTCAGCTGCACCTTTCCATTTCTGAAGCCCTGATGTGTACGACGCCATCCCAACCATAGTAACAACATTTGTAGCTATAGTAGCCAAAATATCCATATTTATATTCTTTTTAGAATTAGTACATTACACAAGTAATTCATTATTTTCTTTTCAATATAATTGAACTACAGGTTTACTAGTTAGCTCTTTACTTTCATTAATAATAGGTACAGTTCTTGGTTTAACTCAGTTAAGAATAAAAAGATTATTTGCTTACAGTACTATCAGTCACGTAGGTTTTATATTATTAGCCTTAAGTATTAACAGTATAGAGTCTATTCAAGCCTTTATATTTTACTTAATGCAATACTCAATAAGTAATTTAAATGTATTTATTATTTTAATTAGTATTGGGTTTTCTCTTTATTATTATGTCAATGAGAATAAAGAATACAAAGAATTAGCCGATAAAAATAATTCACCCATACAATTAATTAGTCAATTGCAAGGTTACTTTTACATAAACCCCTTTTTAGCTTTAAGTTTAGCTATTACTATATTTTCTTTTGTGGGTATACCACCATTAATAGGATTCTTTGCCAAACAGATGGTTTTAAGTGCTGCTTTAGATAGCGGTTACGTATTCCTAACGTTAGTGGGAATATTGACAAGTGTAATAAGTGCAGTCTACTATCTAAATATTATAAAACAAGTTTTTTTTGAAAAACCTGAATATAAAATAAATCCTGAAATAGAAAATATAAACTTACACGGTAGCATTGTTAAAAACAGTATTTTAATTAAAAAATTAACATTTAAACTAGGTAACATTGTTTTATCTAGTTCTTTAACTATAACAATTTCTATATTAACTTTAATAATAGTATTGTTTATGTTTACTCCGCAAGAATGATTAAGTATGGCTAATATATTAGCATTAATTTTATTTAACGCTTAAATGACAAGTACTACTTTCTTTTTTATTTTTATACCTATATTAGCTGTTATATTATTAGCTGTTAATTTAATTTTTGCTCCACATAATCCTAAAAATTGAAATGGGAAATCAATAATAAATTGGGATAAACTATCAAATTCCGGGAACGCCTTAAAGATTCTGGTACCAAGCCATATATGAAAATATATGAGTGGCTGAAGTAATTACTCAGGTTTTTTATTAGATTGTTTTGGTATAGTCCGTAATCTAATAAATAAGGTAAAAAGTCAGAATATATACGAAAGTTTAATAGGTAATCACGGATCTAAGTCAGTATTATACAATTATAATACTGTAAAAGAGCAACGAGTAAACGGTAGTTGCATTAAATATAATAATAAAAAATACAATTTAATGTTAAGATGTACTCTTGTGGGCTTCGAAAGAAGTTATCAGATCAAAATCCCTTCTAACTCTATAAATTTAATAAGAAATTTATCTACGCTAGAATCTAAACTAGATCCTTCATATGTAACTGGATTTACAGATGGTGAAGGTTCTTTTATGTTAACTATAATAAAGGATAATAAATACAAAACAGGTTGACGTGTTGCGTGTAGATTTGCAATAAGTTTACATAAAAAAGATATAATCTTATTAAATAAGATTAAAAATTTTTTTAATACTGGTAATGTTTATTACATGGGTAAAGATGCTTCACAATACCGTGTAGAATCCTTAAAAGGTTTAGAAAATATAATAAACCATTTTGATAAATACCCCTTAAAAACTAAGAAACAAGTTGACTATAATTTATTTAAATTAGCTTATAATTTAATTAAAAATAAAAATCATACAACGAAAGATGGTTTATTAAAACTTGTTGCTTTAAAGGCGGGTATGAATCGAGGTTTAAATGATGAATTATTGCTTACTTTTCCTGATATTGTTCCTATCTTAATACCTGAAAATTTTTTAAATAAAAGCATAGAACCTTTTTGATTATCAGGGTTTACAGATGCTGAAGGTTGTTTTAGTGTTGTAGTATTTAAAAATAAGACATCTAAATATGGAGAAGCGGTAAAATTAAGTTTTATTTTAACTCAAAGTATTAGAGATGAATATTTAATTAAAAGTTTAATCGAATATTTAGGATGTGGTTATACAAGTTTAGATGATAGAGGAACAATTGATTTTAAAGTCTCTAATTTTTCTAGCATAAAAGATATCATTATTCCATATTTCAAGAAATATTCTTTGTATGGTAATAAATTTTTAGATTTCGCCGATTTTAGTAAAGTTGTATTATTAATGGATAATAAAAAATATTTAACTCAAGAAGGATTAGATGAAATAAAAAAAATCCGTGATAAAATGAATACAAATAGAAAACAATAGTTTAAATTACTAAGATCAATTATTATTTATAGGTATGAGAAATTTGATTTAAACGTATCAAGAAAAAGATTCGGTTTTTGAATGTGGATTCCATAGTTTTTTAGGTCAAAATCGGACTCAGTTCAGCATTTCTTTTTTTATTTTTGCGCTTTTATTTTTGTTATTCGACCTAGAAATTTTATTGGTTTACCCTTATGTAGTCAGTGCTTATACTAATGGTATTTACGGTCTAGTTATTATGCTAATCTTTTTTTTAGCTTTAACATTAGGTTTTGCTTTTGAATTAGGTAAAAATGCTTTAAAAATTGAAAGCCGGCAATCGTTTACTTTATTTGACAACAAGTTAAGTAAAGTAGCCTTAGTCGGTCAGATTTATAAAGACCGCCGTCCTTTTTAACGGGTATTACTTCCTTATCCCCCTCCCCCCCGGCTAAGGGGGAGGGAGGCTAGTACAGGTTTTTATCGGAGCAGGTCTTACTCCGTAGTGATACATGGCTTTGCTAATGTACCCCTTATTTTTATTGCTTAGAAAAAAAAAAATGCACGGGTCAAATCGTTTTGTATATAATGGCTGTATAAATATGTAAATTATAGTAGATAAAGTCTAGTATTCTTGTCTGTATGCTTCTTTTGAAAACCCAGCACTCCTTATCCGAAGGATAAGGAGAGTGGTTACTAAAAAAAGATAAATTATGAATAACGTTTCTAAGTATGAGTTAATATATAATTGGTCTAATAAGGATAAATAATTAATGTTATTAGTAATGCTTGGAGCGCAGCCCTACCTGTTTCAGAGGGATAAATAAAGATTTAGATAAAAAAATTGGTTTCCAGTTTTGTGCGAAGAAAGTAAAGTCTTTTAATTAATAAAGTATCAAATGTTTTAAAGTAACTATAGACTTATCCCTTGGGGATTAGGGATGAGCTTGTGCGCAATAAAAATGGCTAGTTTCACCAGCTAATAAAGATGCTTATTTTTCCTAAGGTTAGGTTTATAAAGTATACAATTATATCTTTTGGTTACATATTTTTTATGGCTATTTCAGTTTCTTGCCTTATTTTAGTTTCTTGCCTTATTTTTGCTGTACTATGTCTACGTGTGGTTTTTTTTGCAAAATAAACTTAATAAATTTAAATATTATTTTGTTTACTATATATGCTGTTCAATGAGTTTCTATTTTTGTTGTTATATCTACCTTTTTTCAGTATTTTTTTTACTTTTTTGTTGGGGCATGGGCTCGGGTACTTAGCCCAGCCAGCAAGCTACGTAAACAAAAAAACAAGATAAAAAAATATTAACGGATATATAAAGTTTAATAGGGTATGATTGTTAGAATAGAAAAATTAAAAAATATATATGTTTATGTTTAACTTATTTATTTCAAGTCTTTTTAATATTTGTGATACGCCTAAACCTTGGGGTTTATATTTCCAAGATAGTGCTACACCTCAGTTTGAGGGTTTAATCGAGTTACATAATAATATAATGTTCTATTTAGTTATAATCTTATTTGGTGTAGGGTGAATACTGATATCTATTATCAGAAATTATACAGCAGTAAATTCCCCTATCTCTCATAAGTACTTAAATCATGGTATTAATGTGCCTGCTCACAAGTGTTATAAAAATAGTTATAACCACTCTTTAAATTCATATAAATTTTTCGTGCTTAATTTTTTAAAAGTACGTGCTTATTCTACCGCTTCTAGTTCAAATAATAATGAACTTAACCAAGATAAATTTATCCCTTCGCTTGCTGTTTCCATTGCTTCGCTAGAAGGAGGAAAAAAGGCAATTTATGTAGATGCTTTTTCCATGAAAAAGGTAGTTTTAAAGGATAATGCTGGTAAATCAGGTATCTATATGTTTACTAATAAAATCACTGGAGATATCTATGTGGGGCAATCCGTTGACCTTCGTAAAAGATTCCTTAACTACTTTAATCTAAGTTATATAAACAGGAGGAATAAACTTGTAATAAATAGAGCTTTAATAAAATATGGGTATTCTAATTTTTCTCTAACTATTTTAGAGTATTGTGAAAAATCTGATTTGGACATTAGAGAACAGCATTACTTTGATACTCTTAACCCCAAATATAACATTCAAAAAATAGCTGGAGGTAGTTCTAGGGGTTTGATCTTGTCTGAGGAAACCAAAGACAAAATTAGTAAAGCCTTAAAAGGAGTTTATACTGGGAATAAAGCTTACTGATATAACCGAAAAATGGATGATGTAACCAAGAAGCTTATGAGCTCAAAAAAATTGGGTGAGCTTAATTATTTATATGGTAAATCTCATAGCGACGGAGCTAAAGAGCTAATGAGACAAAAAGCGTTGGGTAGAAAACATTCTGAAGAGACCAAGTTATTAATGAGTACAAAGCGTGGTAATCCTGTAAATATATATGAAAAATTTTCATCTGAAGGGTTTAAATTAATTGGTAGTTTTGTTTCAGCGAGAAGAGCAGGTAAATTTTTAGAAATTAGTGGTAGTACTGTTATAAGTTATATGAAATCCGGAGCGGTATTTAAAGACAGATATAAATTTTCATCTAAGTAATGATGAAAGAATATTATAATAACTATGAGCAAGTTTAATTTCACTATATGCTGTAAACCCCTAAAGCCTCAGATACCATAAAGAAAATAAAATAGGCTTTATCGGTGATAATTCTGAAGGATGATGGCTGGGCAGGGTACCTGCCCTGGCTTGTTTTCCCTGCTTCTCTGGCTCCTGTTTCCCTTTCAGAAAAAAAATAAAGGAAGGAAGGAAGGAAAGCACGCCCGCCACAATGGATTATCAGCAGGAAACTGTAAGGTAAATATCTTAGGAGGATCCTCAGAGACTACACGTGAAAACCATATATGTGGTAAGATATAGTCCAGTTAAGTATGAAAATACTTAAGTTTTGACATTAATCGAACTAATATGAACAATTACACCAGCCTTGATTTTAATACTAATTGCTTTTCCATCTTTTAAACTATTGTACCTAATGGATGAAGTGAGTGACCCTGCCATGTCTGTATTAGCAGAGGGACACCAATGATACTGAAGCTACCAATACCCTGACTTTTTAAATACAGATAATGAGTTTATAGAATTTGATTCATACTTAGTGCCAGAATCAGACTTAGAGGAGGGAGGATTGAGAATGTTAGAAGTAGATAACAGAGTTATCCTTCCTGAATTAACACACGTTAGATTTATTATTACAGCAGCTGATGTTATACATTCTTTTGCCTGTCCTGCTCTAGGTATTAAGTGTGATGCGTATCCAGGTAGAAGTGGAACTGAGAACTCCAATATATTAATATGCCTGGTTGTGGGGAGATAATATTCTTATGTCCCCCCCCCCACACTAAACCGTCAAATTGCGGGAAAACCTTAAAAGTTGTTTCAACCAAGTAAGAGTGGTAACACATCTTATGGCTCACGTAATGAACTGAGGCATGGTAAAATCGAAACAGATGCACGAAAGGAAATAGGTAATCCGCAGCCAACCACCTTTACCCGTAGGATAAGCAAGCTGCTGCGCTAATTTGGGACGGCGAAGCTTTCGCCTTCTAAATTCAAGCTCTAGTTTAACTAAATAAAAAAAAAATAGAAAGGTATCTTGTTATTCTTTTTTCCTTTTTTAGGCTCCGCCTATATACAGATATTACGTATCTATTTCTGCAGCCAGTCCGCTTTGCTGGAGGAGCGTCAGGCTTATTAGAAAAAAATGTTAAAAATTAAGGGAAAGGTGGGCAGTTCATCGACTAAATGGCGGTTGGTTTTAGCATTATAGATTAAATATCTGCTAATTAACTTAAGATATAGTCAAACCCTATCCGAAAGGATACAGGATAATATTTCTATGATCCTAAGTTTACCCTGTGAGGAACTTTAAAATTCGTTTGTAAATGGTTTGTATTATATTGTACTAACTACCTAAAAAAAATAAACCAAGGTAAGACTTAAATAAAAGTATAGTTTATTATCCGTTAAATGGATAATTTGTACTACTTATGTACTATTATTTAGGGATAAGGTATCCTAACTCGTTCCTATAAACATATTGGTTTTATAGGGCAAAAGGATATATATTTGATCTTAAGTCCGGTATCTGTTTATCCCTACAGAGAAGGTGCTGTAGTAGTTGGCCTTTCGCCTTTTTTTTCGCGGAAGTTTAGTACATCTTCACCGTCGCTTAAACCACATAAAAGGTTAAATTTGGATAGTCTTTTGGATTCTTTTCCTTTATTGTCTGAAAATCTACACCTGTATACTACTGTTAATATCAAAAAATGTTATCCAGTTTTATTAAGGATGTATAACAGTCTTATTGATCCTGTTGTAAAATTATATATACAAAATAATTGCTTACATTTAATGTCCTTAGATAAACAAACTAAGGAAATAACTCCAAAAGATTTCCCGGATTATGTGGTAGATGGTCAGGATAAACAAGGACATCCTAGCTTATACACAGGAAAGTCAGGTTGCTATGCTTTTTTGTGTTTAAAGACTGGTGATTACTATGTAGGATCGGCTGTTTGTTTAAATACTCGTTATAAGGCGCATAAGGTAAACAGTAGCAGACCTGAAAGGGGTGGTTCTAATTCTTTATACCTTTCAGTTCGAAAACACGGTTGGCATAATTTTGTCTGAAGACCTCTTATAATTACTAATAACTACATAAACAACTTTACTAAGCAAAATCCTGAACATGAATTAAGCTTAGAATCTTTGTTTATACTACGATCATTCGCACAATTTGAGGCTAGATTATACGAACAATTTTTGTTAACTCAATTTAGACCCAAATTAAATAGTAGCTATACTGTTATATTTCCTTTTAGTAATTTTGGGAAAAGTGCTTATCTAACGAACGATGGTTCTAAACCTGTAGAAGTAAGAGTGGGAGACAATACCCAAGCTTTAATGAAATTTTCATCAAAGAAGAGTGCGGCTGTTTCATTAGGGATACCTAAAACTACTTTTGATAGGTACATTAACTTGCAAAATTTCACAATATATAGCCCGGTTTTAGATATGGATGTTTACTTAATAGATCCTTCTAAGCCTTTATCAGAGGATTCGCCTAGTTATGCTAGCACAGATGAAGTGATGGCTATAACAGGGGTTGATTTACATGCTTTGGCAAAGGGTAAACTTTTTGCTCTTTTACTAGACAAAAAGTCTATTTATGGTGTTTATGATAATCCGCGTCAAGCTGCCAAGAGTTTGGATGGTAAATCGGATAGTAGATATATTAGTAGATATATTAATCTTGAACGTCCTGTGGCAGTTGGGCAAGATAGAACACATGTTTATTTTGTCATGAACCCTGATTGAAAATCGGATATAATTGGACGGATAGCTGCTCGACCTAGTGAACGACAAAAATCTAGTAGATCGAGACCTATTGTTTTAGTTGATGTGTTAAATCATAGTGCTTTAGTTTTTAAGACAGTAGCCGATATGTCCAGGTATTTAGGTAGAACTTCTTTTACAGACACAGGGTATGTAAAAAAATATATGAACCCTACTAAGTTATATAAAGGTCGTTATGAGTTTCATTACCGAGAAGAATTTACAGGTACTATTACAGGTAAGGGTCCATCGTCAATTTAATTGTCATTTACGAATCAATAAGGATCTAGCCTTGCGTAACCCCGCCAGCAAAGCTGGCGGGGATTAGAGCTTGCGCCCTCCTAGGTTTTTTTTGTAAAAAGATATTTTCACTAAACAAGGAGGGGAGGGCCCAGTTCCTTCGAAGGTCAGCTCCCTCTATAAAATAAATACACAAGGTGTAAATAGAAGTTATCTGTTAAATGGATAATGTAACATTATATTAGCTTTATTCAGGGGTAAGTCCCCTAGCTCGTCCCTATAAGTACACAGGGCAAAAGGGGAGATTTGAGATTAAACCAGGTTTCTGTTCTTATTAACAGAGAAGGAACATTCTATGGTCTATAAATTACTACATTGGCCAAAACTGTAGTGAACCTATGGTTACAAATTATCAAATTGCAGGAAACCCCTAAAGCAATCTCAACCAAGCAGACGTGGTAACACAGTCTGTGGCACAGGTAATGACTCGTGGTATGGTAAAATTCAGATTTATAATTCAATGGGCAATCTGCAGCCAAGTGCCAAGTCTAGAATATTTGGTATGCAGTTCATCGACTAAACGGTGGTTGGTATTATTAGTATTAATAATGCTTAAGATATAGTCAGCCCCCACCTAAAAAGGTGCAGAAAAATATTTTAGTAAGTATTCTTTATATTTTTTGTTAAATAAATATTTATTAATTCGTTAATTATATTTAGGGATCTCTACAATAGTTTGCTAAACTTATTTTAATGTAAAAAATAAAATTTAAATAAGTACACACTTCTATACTCCGTATTAGGGAAGGAAGCACTTGTCTTTCTTATTCCTAGCCCACCACACCCTTTAGGGTCAGGAGGAAAACCGGGCGGGGGTGCTAGGAAGTAAAGACTATTGTCGTTTTTGCAAGATAGAATTAGTAGAAGTGTTTTTAATAATCCGTTTATATTTGATAAACGTATTGGATTAGGTTCTATAGCTACTATATCTTTAACTAGATATTTTAAAGGCTCCTGTGTCTTTTTTTTCTTACCCATATCCTCCGGATTAGGATTAGAAGTAAAGAAGCAAGAAAAAAGTAGATCTTTTAGTTCAATTAGACCGGATGGCTTTGGCCAACCGATAAACAATCCAGAGTCTTTAGTGTTAGAGCATATCAATAGTGGAAAACCTACTACTTCATCAATTATCAATAAAATATTATTAAATCAAAATTTATTAATTACTGACTCTAAGTTAAAACAACTATTAAAAGTTAAAGGTGTAGAATTGGATATTTCTAAATCTACACTAGAAAATAAAGAACTTTTAGCTGAATTAACTGGTAAATCTCAATATAAAGGTTTCTCAGGTGTATATATTTTTATACATAAAAATACAGGTCATAAATACGTAGGTTCATCTAATTTGCTAAGACGTAGAATGGATTACTATTTTAAATTAGATTTTCCTTTAATGGGTAAATTTTTACCCTTACTGCGAAAAGAAGGGCTAAAAGCTTTTAAATTAATTATATTTAAATTAGATAGTAATATATTTAGTAATCAAGACGCTTTAATATTAGAACAGTATCATTTATTAAATAAAGAATTCAACTTGAATACATTAAGAGTTGTTAACGCAGGTTCTTCAAAAGGTAATGCTGTATATGTTTATGATTTAACATGTAGTACTCTTTATTATCATGCTAAATCTAATATTGAACTAAAAAGAGTGTTAAAAATACATACTGAAACTAGTAAAAAGTATGTAGATTCTAAGTTATCATATCTTAATAAATTCTTACTATTAAGTTATCCTATACCTACTGCTCTAACAAGCAATCTTTCGGTAGATGAGTTAGTAGATATGATGCAAAAAGAAAGACGCAATAGCTATATTTTAGGTACGCGTAGAAGTATTTCAGTAGAATTGGAAATTAAAGAAGGAAATACATTTGTAGATTATAGAGGTCAAAATTTTAATTTTGATTCTTTAACATCTTGTATTGAATATTTAAGAAAATTAGGTTTAATTATTAAAAGAGACACTCTTACTAAGTATATAAATAATGAAAAAGTGTTTCATAATTTCTTATGTAAATACTCAAATAAAGTTTTACCTGATAATTTTGAAGAAGTAGGATTAATTATTGATGAGTATAAAAAATTGAAAGTAGATACAGAGCTAGATTTATTAAAAGTTAATAAAAAGAATAAACCTATTTTAGTAAAAGGAGAAAGTTTTGAGAAAGAATTTGAAAGTATTACAGATACAATTAAATTCTTTAATACTTTAAATATAAAATTAGATAGAAAAGCTTTATATCTTCGTTTAAAAGACGGAAAAATATATAAAGACTATTATTTTGCTTATAAATAACTGGATAAAAAGTTTTTATTGCCTTCCTTCGGTAGAAACAGGCGCAGGATATAGTAATCTAAATTAAGCCATTACATTAGATAAACGTAGAGTTATTACGCAATGTAGCGAAATTTGTGGTATATTACACTCTAGCATGCCAATAGTAATAGAATCAGTTTCTATTGAAAAATTTTTAACATGATTAGAAGAACAATAGTATAGTTTTTTATACAATTTCTAATTATATCGCCTTGGCTGCTTCTTTTGTCTAGTAGCCGTTGTTAATTGCCAGAATATGAAATACACAAGAGTAATTTAGAATCATAAAAATATTTTAATCGCTCAAGTTTTCCTTGGCATGTTTGTTTTACACAACCCGCAATTAGTCTAGTAGAACCTGCTTCAAGCTTAGCTGCCCCCCGTTTTACGAGATAGAAATTTTTAATTGTTAGTAATAAGCGGAGGCTATAATTTATGGTTGTTAGTCACGAAAAGGGACGGGTTAGGGGTCCCTTTTAATACTTATTAATTTTCGGGTTGAGTTTATACAACAGTTTGGTGAGATATGTGGTATATTACACAGTTCTATGCCTATAGTTATAGAATCTGTAAGCATAGAAAAGTTTTTGTCCTGACTAGAGGAGCAGTAGATAGCTTATTAATAGAGGTAATTTACGCTATAGAAATAGGGCAAAATTTAGAAGTAGAGCAAACTTTAGATGTGGAGCAAGCTTTATATGTGGAGCAAGCTTCAGAGGTCGATGACAATCTAATTGAAAGTAATGCTCAAAATGTTGGTAAAGACAGTAACGATAATAAAGATAGTGACGATGATAAAGATAGTGACGATAATAAAGATAGTAATGATAATAAAGATAGTAACGAAGGTAAAGATAGTGACGATAATAAATATAGTGATGGTAATAAAGATATTAAAGACAATAATAATTAATATCACGAAAAATATAGTGGTAACGAGGACTCAGATGACTCGGACTCTGATGAAAAATATTTAAAAGAGTGTGAGGATAGAAAGAAATAATTAATTGGGAAATTATCCGGTGCTAGGTGAAAAGATAAACAGAATATTTTAAATGAGATTAATGTACTTAATGATCTTATTAAAAATATTAAAGACTAACTTATAACCGTATTTATATTTTTAATGTTATCTTTATTTAGGCGCTTGCTTGTTGAAAGAGCCAGTTTGTGTTGTTTTGCTTCTTTGCTAAGTATCAGTTATTATACGTTAGACTTAATTATTTTTTTAAGCTTAAACACTCTAATCTATTTTTCCTATCTTATGTGCTTCACTTGACATTTGCCTATTTGCCTTTATAATTCTTTGTATAACTTATAAATTATATTGTGTTTGCATACTATGTAGAGTAGGCTTTAAATTCTGATCCTGATCGGATTCATATGGATATAGATATAGATATGAATATGGATATAGATATGAATATGAAATACATAGCAGTAATTTATAATTATAAAGAATACTTTAATCGCATGTGTTTTTCATCTGAACTCTCATCCTACGGTGCGGTCCGGTCAGAAGGGGTGTATGTTTTGCTATGAAGTAAGACTTGTTTCTATAGTAGAATAATATAATATAGGTGTATATTATATATATAGTAAATATAGTAATAATGTTTTATTATTATTATTAGCAAATAGAATAATAATGTTCTATTAATAAATATTAGAATAGACGGAGGCTATAATTTATGGTTGTTAGTTACGAAAAGGGGCGGGATGGGGCCCCTTTATATAATACACTTTTTACTCCTTTTTGGTACACACATATAAAAGTGTTTATGAGGCATATTCTCCGAATTAGCCTATATATGATTGTAGATGGTTTACACGGCAGGTTTCACTAGCCGATTGCATACCATTTGTTTGAGGTTCTGTCCTTCGCTAGAAGCAACCTCCATATCTTTAGCCCTCTGGCTAATACTAGAGGTTTTTTGGGCATAGCCCGCCGCCCATTTTTTATGTGGGGTTTTAAATTCACGATATCGCGTTGCTTTATATCATTAGCCCCATCCAGGTTAGGTTAGGATTTTATTCTCTTATGGGTGGTGTAAAAATTGTGAGACTTTTTATATATTATGTCTCACTTTATTTGGGAAGGCGAAAATTGCGAAAGAATGATCTATTAAACGA
>JWJA01004525.1:0-27466 GCA_000812885.1 Lanzia echinophila
AATAGATACAATCTTTTGTGCCCGCGCTGCCAACTGTTGGCAGCTGGCGTTGGCAACGTGCAACATTTTATTCGCTATAATATTTTGATACGGTAGGGATCTCCTCTCATTGGTTGTTATTGTGCTATAAGCTCATGCTAAAGAATAATTTCATATGGCTTTAGGACAGTAAAAGCCGAGAAGCTTCTGAATGGTGAATAAGTGATGAAACCTGAAGCTTATTATATCACCTGTACATGCATAGGTTTTACCGTTGTACAGTATGTTTGCCTTCGCTGTTCGCTTCCTTTCCACCCACTTATGTTCTCTTAATTTGACCATAATAGTGGTCTTTATCGAAGTATCAGTAGCATCTATGTAATTGTATGATATGATCCAGAATAGAGTTTTTGGCCCGAAGGTTCTTGCCGCCCACGGTATATATCAGTGCTAATGCCGATGGACTACCTAGTAGGTACCACCTACTAAGGCTTGTAGCGGGCTAGGCCGGGGTAGTTTAAAGCTTACCCCACAAAGACAATAGACTTCACTTCCTTCGCCCATCACAACAAGGAATGCCACTTGATCAAGCAATGACGCCGGGACTTCTCTCCATCCCACGGGAACTGCGCCAGCAGATCTATTCGTATGTCTTACCCATTGATCTCCATGTAATGCCTCGACGATCCATCTTACGAAGGAAAACTAAATTCGTACAATATTACCTGTTTGCCCATGACCCGACAATCAATTGTGTAGACTCTGCCTTATTTAAGTTGTGCAAATCAACTATCGGGCCTGGATCGTCTGTATTTGAGAGAGGTATCCAATCACTCAATTACTTTACTCTCTCCATTCGACGAGTCAATCGATTGATTCATTACGAAACAAAAGAGCTATTCTGGTCGAGAGTTTCGTTCGCATTCAGTTCTGGACAAGAAGTGATCTACATCTTAAGAAATATGAAACAAGTTGCTAGTCGAATGATTCAACATGTCACGTTGGATATATCAATTGGGTCGTTGGCTTCAAATCCAGACCGACGGCACTTTCATGAAGCGATCAGCATGCTTGCTTCGCGAACACGACACGGAGGAATAAAATCGATAACCTTAACATTGAAGGCAAAGGATTTTATCCAGGCAGCCCACCTACAGCTGACCGACGACATGCTATCTTTATCGACAACAGCTCTCGGATGGGTGAGTGATAATTATAATTGGAGATGCGAGAGAGCTATTAGAATCAGGGGTGGGTTGCAGGAGTGGGAAGATCTGAAATGGGACTTGAGAGGAGGAACTTTACAATATAATGATATTATGAGGGTAGCAAAGGATATGTATCGGGCATGGGGTGGGAAGTTCTATTTATCGGACAGGCTGATTTGGGAGAAGTACGAGCCACTCGAGCCGCCTGAAATGTCAGAGGAGGTGTTCAGAACTGCTATTGCATCAACGCCAACCATGGAGGGCCCATTGTTGTTTAGAAATGGTGTTTGGTATTCGATTTCAGGACGTGTGTTATCACCACAGCACTTGGTGTAACTCGTATTTCGTATACGTCTGGTGGTCCAATTATGTTGATGCGCATTGAATCTGTTTCAAGTCTTGAGGTAATTATTATTAAATTCCTTATCACTAGACACATGAAGTATCGAATTCATTGTACGCATCACTAGCTGGACAATAGTGACATCGTTATTGCGTATCGGGGTTCAATATCCACTGCTGTCTGTGATATCACTTCCATCAGAAGTGTTCAATATCAGTAGGTTCTCCGTTTCAACTCGAAGGGGTTGATCTGGCGGTTTAAACCATCAGTTTGGATATATCATGAGCGAGAATTTCCCTCTTTTCCCAGGGCTATATTGACCCGTACCTACACACCAGCCACAATGATACTGTAGTATACTTAATGTAATACTGGTATACTATAAGGCTACACAAATCCCATATTGCATCCTTATCCAACCGGAATTGCCGCCATCGGTAATGGTGCTTTGCGGAAAAGCTTAACGGGTGGGTCCAACTCTGTTATAAGAGAGTTGGAAACAGTACTTGGGTATCTGGCCCTGTTTGGGTTGTTAAAAATTACCGCAGTAAAACCTAGGATAGAACGATCAGAAGACCAGGTACTACAGCCTTCCATACTATATAGAACAGTCAGGAGACATATATATGAGCATGAAAGTATTGAGATGACTTGTATTTAACTACGCTTAGGTTTAGTTCACTTGACTCCGTATCCAGGCAACTTCTAGAAGTCTACCGAATCTATTAAATTAAAGTACAGATCGGAGCCTCTCCCCTCAGCCATAAGACTGTAAAGTATAAACCCTCATAAAATATTCTGTCCCTGCAGCCCCCATATCAACACCACGCTCTACTCGTTATCCTTGACGTCAATGATAGTTGTCTTGAACTTCCTAGCAGGGACCTTGCGATTGAACAAGATGTCACTCTCACGGTAAGACCTGTTCTTGAGCTCAGGGAGGAAGAAGAAGGCCATTAACCAACAGACGACAGCAGTGCCTCCCCAAACGTAACCACACTTTCCTGCGAGATTCCATCCTGTTGGGTTGAGCATCTTCGACGCAAGATAGATCATGGGAATCTCAGCGACGTAATAGGCGGCACGACCGACACCGGTACTTAGAGCGCGAAGACGGACTGATGAAGTTTCGGAAATGATAGTGTATGAGATTGGTCCGAGGGTACCAGCAAAAACGAATGAGATGATGATACCTAGAATTGCTTGGGCATAGTTGGTCGCATTGCTGGTTGGGATAGAGGCACATATGCCGAGAATAAATAACAGAGTGACATTGGTAGCTGTGCCCCAAAGATAGATCGTTCGACGACCAAACCATCCGGTAAGAAACCAAGAGCAGATATTGGCGACGAACTGAAGGCACGAGTTGATCAGATTGAGCTGGAAAGATTTATCTGGCGAAATTCCGGCTTCTAAGTGGGGGGGTCAGTCATTCATACGTGAAAGTTATCAGAGGGGCTACTCACGCTCGAAGAAGAAAGTCGCTTGGTTGGCAATCAGATTACCAGCAAAGTTCTGTGACGCGTACATCAAGCAAGTAATAGCTGTTCTCCTCAAATCGGTACCCTTGAGAAGATCAAGGAGTGTGGGAGTGCCACCCTGAAGAGCTTCGATCTCGACGGTCCTCTCCATCATGGCAAGTTGCTGGTGAGCTTTATCTGTAGTCTTGGCACCGAGACGCTCGATGGAGCGCAGAGCCTCCTCTCTACGTCCGTGGCGAAGTAGCCACCAAGGAGATTCTGGAGCGAGGAAAATGAGAACCAACAGTGGGGTCTGGATGAGTTAGTTCTTGCAATTGTAGGATTTTTGAATGTAGAGACTCACGGGGAAGATCCATTGCAAGGCTAGAGGTACTCGCCAAGCCCACTGAGTGGTTTGCTGATTTGTAGCATATGTGGCACCGGCAACAATAATTGAACCGATAGACCAACTCATTTGCAGAGTAGCTGTGGTAGCTCCTCGTAGGGCGAGAGGAACAATCTCACTGGCATAGGCTGGTGAATTCGCAATGAAGAGTCCCCAAGGAACACCTTCTAACGCTTGTCCAACGGTGAGGACGGCAAGTGAGTCGGCCTAATTGAGTGCGGTTAGCGATAAGTTTGAAGCTTGACGAACGGGTTAGGCTACTCACAAAGAAAGAAATAAAAATCGTAGCGTTCATTAACAAGAGACCCACGATGGTGGTCCAACGATATCCAATCCTGTTGGTGATAGGCCCCGCCAAAAAAACACCGACAAAAGCGCCGCATTGTCCAGATTGGAAAAGGGCACTCTGCCATCGAGTAGGAATTGTCCATGTATTATCGCCGTTCGAGACGCCGTATCTCTTTTGAAAAGCATCAAGCGCAACAAAATTGCCGTTCAAGAACATGTCGAACGACTCCATGACCTGTTGGGCAATAATTGTTAGCTGTTGCTCTGCACACCTGATCCCTATGCGTGCGACTGGAGACGTGCGAACTGGGGACACTTCAAATACGAGAAAATAAACTTACGATTGTAAAGCACATGGTAAAAGCGTACAAACAAGCCCATGGGTGGCTCTTCGCTGCCTGCCACAAGCTTTCCCCATGCTCATGGTTCTCTCCGTCCATTGCCTCGTTCATCAAATCCGCGCTGGCCAAAACCTCGGCATGAAGGATGTCGACACCATGAGTATGGTGCGACTCTGTATGCTTCTCATTCTTTTCGTCGGACGACATGTTTGAATTGATCGCTATGCCACCACGTCTATTGTGCGTAAAGATCTAGAGGATAGAAAACAAAACAAGAGAGGGAAAGAAAAGATGGCGGTTCGCAAACTTATAAACTGTAGCTAAACCTGCGCCGCATATGCATCTCCGGTAGACTAATCTCTCTTGTTATTCACTATCATCGAAATTGACTAAATGATCCACACCGTCACTTGATACGTGGATTAATCTACATGCAGTCCGGCGGTATATCCCTGTAAACGTACCATCCAGGCTTTTGTTTTCGCTGTCGACCAGTCAGCGCTAAGCTTGCTTATTCTAATCTGCATGGTAGCTCTTCAAGAGAAGATACGATTATACACTCAACCACCCAAAATTCTTGAAAATTGCCTCTCCATATTGAATCACAACAGCTTATATTAGATCGAAGCTTCATGGTGTGATCCGAGGGGCGATATTAAATCATTCAAAGAGTGAATATGCGCAATACTTGGAAGGTACAACCGAAATGCTTGCTAAAAGCTTGTCAAAAAGTGGGATGCTAATATTCACTTGGCATTTTATGGGGACCCCAGAGCTAGGGTTTATATTAGCGTATTAGCGCGACGGGGAATGTTGGGGGCAACTAGCGTGCGGGGTAGCTAGAAACTCCCAAGACTATACCTAAATAGTGATGAATCCCGGACCGTGAACTCGTAAATCGGAGAATGGCACAATTAGAACTAGCTAGATCCTACGGCGCGTAAACAGCTCACCGCTGGCTAAATTAGTCACATGAATGTACCACTTGCTCAGATTTTCAGACGATTTCTCACTTTCGTCTTTCGCCATAGCTTCGCAGGATCGGTGTTTAAATGGAGGGAATACATTCGTCCGTGTGGTCATCGTAGACCGAGTCGCTCATTGGCCGGGATATTTCAACATGGGTAGATTTCATTGAAGCGCACCATACACAGCTTAGAATCCTTCAAACCGACATGATTTGCATATTTGTCAAGCGCAATCGACTAGCCTCGAATCGGATTCTTACGTAGTAGATGATATGTGCCAGCCACGTGCGATACTGATACTTTGACACACTCTACCAAGCAACAAACCAAAACCTAGAACAAAAGTTCAAGATATCAAGGCTAACAGCAATGCGTGCTCACTGCACATAGCTAAAAGTGAATTCGGTTCACTTCCGGTTGTCCAGTAAGCTATAGCTGTATTTGAGACTTGATTCGCTGAGGCGCACAGGAGACTGAAAGGAATAGGGATTGCGTGGGGGGAGCGTCGAGCTCACAATTAATTCCAAATCCTCGTCGCTTAAAGGCTTCTCTGTCGATACTAATGAATCTCAAATTGCCAATAGTTGTCATGAAATTACTACTTTTTTGTGGTTTAGAAATTGAAGAGCTTCTGCGAGAACTAGGTAGGATAGAAGCTGGTGTTTTGATGGATTACAGTAAAAGCAGGGTGGGATTATAAAACTGTATTACCTACCGCAGTCCACCATCTTCTTTGGGGGTAAATATCTGTAACTTCTGACTAGGTAGGGAGTAGATGATTCTTTTCCCCACTTGATGAATTTTCAGACCGTCTCAAAGTCACAATGACTCCCCTGGAAATTACCAGCGGTACACTGAGCATTCTAAATGGCACATTTAATGTCACCCTCAACATTTATCAGCTCGGAGCAGTTGACACAGACTTAAAAATTTGCCTTGATCTCCTTGCAGCAGTCCATGCCGACCTTAATCGTGCCCGGGAGTTACGAACCAATAAATTTATCGAGACGGGCAGTGAATTTCTGTCGGATGATCGCCCCTACATTGATGGCGTAATTGAAAGGATGGAAAAGGCGATACTAGAGATTGGACAGCTGGTTGAGGCATATCGCGTTTCTCAGGAAGTCAACGATTCTATATCGGTTCCGCAGCGCTTCAAGTGGGTGTTTGAAGGCAAACAACAGTTCGCGGCACGGCAGGCATACCTCAACGCGACACACGCCAGCCTGTTGCAGACAATCCAGAAGATGGAAACAATGACGAAACCAGTTTCTCCTCCCTCTTATGCTGATGCGATACAATCGCGAGATTCAAACATTCTTCGAAGCCCCAGTCAACAACGCGCATTGAGAGGCAAAAGCTCGACGCTCTTGAAGATGGAAATAGCCAAGCGACCAGTTGTTCCACCAATCGATGACGAGAGAATTCAATCGGAAGACTCGCAAACCCTTCGAAGCCCTAGTCAACGACGCGTATTGAAAGGCAAGAGCCCAACAATCTTAGGGGTTGCAGGGAAATGGCCATAGCAGATTCCTCGAGCTTCGAAAGGAGAATACAGCACAAAACCAATCCGAGTTTCCAATAAACATACCGCTTTGCTGTTGGTGTGGGAGAGGGGAGAGGGGAGCTAGCTGGTAGGGTATAAGTGTCCTCGAAACTAAGTGGTCACAATATGGATTGGGTATTTCTTATCCACTGTCATGGTTGCTGGTATACTATCTACATCACCATACGAAGGTCTACGGTACAGCTTGGTCATTGTTTTTGAAATCAATTGAATCACGCAATTTCCTGTAAGTAAATACATATGAAAAGGCACTACGGATATGAAGCAGTTATTACATAGTCAGAAAATCATGCTAAGAAGTAAAACAAAGCGCCACATACAACAACAACACATAGTTCTTTCATCGTTCTCGACACCGACGCGAGATACGCAATCAAGGCCTTTCAAACCAAATAGCCAGCTCTGGTTTTGATATCTTGGTTTTATTTGGAAGTGTTCGTCCATGCTCATCGGTCGTTTTCAAAAGTGCTGGAAAAACTACAACTCTTGTTGCTCTCCACGTCTTGTCTTCCTTTTCTTCATCAGTAGCAAGCGTCGTTGTTGCCGTATGAAATTCATCACCACTTTGTGATTCGGTCTCATCCATTTCCCTTTGGATCGCATCTTCGTCAAGGACATCTCTGGGTTGGCTCGCTTTTTCATACTTCAAACGTCGGGATCGATTCGGAGATACAGCTTGGCCACAGTGCCTGGCCCCGTATTTCACCAATGATGGCTCTGGTGAGGCGCCGGCGTTCTTCTCGTATTGTTCCTTCTGATTTATGTCAAGGTGGTCTGTCCGCACTTTATCGTGATAATCTTTGATTTCGACCTCTTGGTACACCGTTGCAAGGTCACTATTCCCACTATATGTAGTGATTGGAGTACGCCCCTGATTGTATAACTCTCGAATAGGGTTAGTTCTATTATCCTTTGCGAGGCCTGAGCGATAGAAGTTCGGGCGAGACACGCTGGACTCTGAATCTTGAGTCGTAGATGATGTTACATCTCTCGATACCGGTCTATCAGGCCTTCGGTTCGATGACGTTCGGGTGATCTTTGAGTTTCTTTTATCTGTATACTCGAATTGAATTGATGGCTTTTCCGACCGAGAGCTATTTAAGGTTTTGTAATGGTCTTGGTCCAAATTATCGACATCACGGATTCCGCCTTGTGAATTTCCACTGATTCGAGTTGATCCCTTTCGCGTAACCAAGGCCTTTTTGTCAGGTTTGTGACCCTTTGCTGACTTCTCAGGCGCTTGCTCTCGAAGCGGGGTTTGTAGTGGTGGTGTTCTTAAATCTTCGTCTTCTGAAGTCCGGGACCAATCCTGTTCCCAGATATAAGATTGACGAAATAGCAGGATACCAAACTGTTCTCCAATCAGAATCACTTCTGAAAGATTCTGAAGCCGCCGGTCCGAATCTTGTTCAGCAAACAAAACAAGAACTTTATCAAGCTCGGCAATTTTTGCTTCGATTTGCCCCACCGATCCCATCTTCTTATCATTGGTTTCTGGGTCGGTGAGGAGAAAATCTGCAAGCCTTCTCCATTCACACAAGGCTATTTCTGCCACTGGAAAATATTAACAAGCTGAAGAAATGAAGGAAAGTCGATGTGGCCAAACCTTTTCGTTCAGTGTTCGCCGTACGTTTTATAGAGTTGAACGTTGACATAAGAGACACAATCCCTGGATGGAGAATTGTGGTCTGGCTGTCCCCAAGGAAGTCTATAGCCATGAATACTGCCGTCGCAAGTAACATTTTGATTGCCGAAACTCGATGCTCCGCATGGTAGAGATTATATGCAACATTTGCTGCCACCCCGGGCTTACTTTTAAGAATTGACCTTTGAAGGAGTTCTAGAATGTAACCTTCGGTGACTGATACAGGGTTGCTGTGATAATATGCTGAATGGGAGTCAATAAAGGTTTGGAGTCGTTTTGCATCACCAACTATCTTGCGGTCGTCGTGAGGCTGTGGCAAATAATCATCGAGGATCGATAAAGTGGTCTGATCATCTTCCCCATCTCGTTGTTGCGACTTTAGTGCTGCTGCTTCCTTCTGACGACTACCCATTAAAAAATCCATTAATACGTTTGTCCATATCCGAGACTTCATTTTGCTGGATTTCACTGTTCGTCAGGTGTGCCCAAATCTTTTCCCAGCTAAGCACAAGAACTAGAAGAAGTTGGTAGTTTTTGAGGAGAGATCATATGCTTGCCGCCAGCCTTCTCTGCGATGTTATTATAAGCTATTTTGTTTAACCTACGCCATAAATGCCGTGACGCCCATCGGGCGGTGATTGTCAGTAATTGATTCTTAATTGGAAACCCATTGTCCCGTCGTTACACCTTCCGAACGCGTTCACCGAAACCCCTGTTGAAGCAATATATAATAATTGCATGGCGTTCCAATACGTTACATTTGTTATTAAGCCCCTGAAATTTCATTTGTTTGGTTTCTTCATAATCTATAAATATTGTTTGAGTGACATTCCAATGCATTACATTTATTATTAACCCCCTGAAATTTCAGCGTTCCAATGCATCAGATTTGCTATTGGTCGCTTATTTGCTTTCTTCACAAGCTATAGATGCAATTCAAGATATTTAAATCACAAGGTTATATACATTTCAGAGCCTCAAGCTAACTTACCATCTACACATACCACACAAGCCTTTGCGTTCTATAAGAGAATTCGATATCCAAACCGTTGCTAATTCGACCAAGAGCCGAGTTTCAATCATAATAAACGCCAGCGAGTCTTTTACTCGCAGATTAATCTTTTATTATATTTGTAGCCGAAATGTGTGGCCAAGAGCACAGTGAGCCCCGGATTCATATATAGGCCTTTTCCAGTTTCATGCAATCATCCTATCACCTTGCGTGCGCCGTTTTTGTGTTCCGGAAGCCCATCATCTCAAAATGAACAACAGTACAGCAGAGATAATTGTGGGGATCGACTTCGGGATGACTTATACGGGTTCGTCAACTCTTATTCTCAACAAAAAGCTTCAATCGTAGTTATTGACATATCTTACTATAGGAGTGGCATATGCGCGGGGGAACATGCCACAACCCAAAGTCATTCAGAAATGGCCAGAAAAGATCCATGAGGCTCACCATAAAGTCCCGACCACCCTATGTTATTCCACCAAAAATGAGCACGCGCCAAAGTGGGGATTCTCTTGTCAGTACGATGTCAACAAAAAGGAATGGTTTAAGCGTTGGTTGGACCCGGAAGTGTTGAAAAAGGAGCGATTATCTAACCCTCGCGAGGTATACCCAACTTATGATGATGTCAAGAAATGGTACACAGACTACATGAGAGGTCTGTATACTTACATTGGCCAATACCTTCAAAACCAGATGGGGAGATGGGACGACAAGCGTGTCAATTTTCTTTTCAGTACGCCTACCACGTTTCGATCGCAAGCTATAACAACAGTGCTTCGAGAGTTGCTTTCGTATGCCGGGTTTAATAAATCAAACTTCACAATAAGTTTTAGTCTCACGGAACCCCAGGCATCGGCTGTGGACGTAGCAAAAGATACTTCAAAATCTTTTTCGGAGGGTGATGTCATTCTCGTCTGCGATGCAGGAGGGGGAACAACTGATGTGGCAGTGTTGGAACAGCGAAGTAGCGCTGGTAGCGATATGCCCGAGCTTCGAGAGCTTGTTTCAATTCAAGGCATCAATGTTGGGTCTACCAATATTGATACAGCCTTTGAGAGTTTGGTGGATTCTCGCATCACGGAACATGATCTCAATCTTCATGAAAACACAGCATGGAGTATGATGCATATGACCGAATTCCAGGTCTGGAAATGCTGTTTTGGTCCTCAAACTGATAGCGTGCCGGTTTTCAAAGTTCCAGTGCCCAGTACTACCGAATCTTTCTCGCATGCGGGTGCGGGTATCACCAAAGGAAAGATGTGTTTCACACAGTAGGTCCGACCAATCCATGATGTACGATTTGAAGTTCTAATCTTTATAGCGAGGACTTCAGAGCGCTCTTCGATCCCCAAGCGGACAAGATAATAGCTTTAATACGGGTTCAACTAGAATCCCTGAACCGAGCGCATCCTCATAAACGAGCAGTAAGTATCCTAGCATTGGCCAGCAAGATAGAATTTCTAATCCAAAACTTTAGAAATATCTCGTTCTTTCTGGTGGCTTGGGAAGCTCCCAGTATCTACTCCAACGAATTCGAAATGAATTCCTTGTCAATCCACATCCGACAACATCAAATATCGAAGTGCTTACATCCGATGAGCCGTAAATCTCCGTCAACACAAGTTCCCGCTCCATTTTCTGACTTTATCCAGGCAGCTTTCGGTTTGCAGAGGTCTTGTAATAGACCAAATGCAAAAGATGACGAAAAACAGACATGTGTTGACAGGCCGCGTATGCTCCAAATCATATGGTGTAGTATGCAACATGAAATATGACCCGAAAAACCCACACCATGTCGGTCAGCCATCGTACAAACACGAGTTGTATGGCGTTACATGGGTAAAGGATCAAATTGAATGGCTCATCAGAAAGGTAAAATGCTTATAGACTCGATGCTGCTTGTACAGCGGTATCTAACACTCGTTATGTTCTAGGGAGAGAGCATCGATCCCGATAAACCCATATCTCACAATTTTTTCCGCGTGGTTGGCAGTACCGACGCTGCAAGTTCCCAATTCAAACTAAATTGGACGAGCCAGATCGCCGTCTCGCATTCCAGTTGTGAAGATCTACCAAGAAATCTATCACATGGTAAGAAAACCTATTCATATACCATACGATTTGAACAGAAATTGACATCTCGACCAGCGGACTGTAAAGTCTTAAGTGAGGTGACGTCAGATTTGACGTCCGTGGACATAAACGATTTTGATATAGAGAAGAAACGGCGACCATGGTACAAATTCTTCTCCAAAAAATACGCCCGAGTCGCTCACTATAATCTAAAGGTGGTGATTAACCCCAGTGATATTCAATTCCAGCTCTGGTTTCGTGGCCAGCAATACACAGTTCCGAATAGTATATCTGTTGAGTGGAAGGAGGGCGCTCAAATTTCTCCTCCGGAACATGATCTTGATGCTAGCACGGATGACTTACTGGCGAATGTCAAACCTAAACGAATTATTCGTAGTAAGCGCTAGTGGGGCCAATTTTAAGACTTTAATGAGAGGTGGTATGATTGTTGGCGACAGGATGAGCAATGCAGGACAGAGGCTCTTTTTTGTTTTCTCCCTAGGTTTTTGTTGGTAATGATAAGTTCTGTATTGTTTGCGGCGATTCATTATTTAATCTTGTACTATAGGATATCCACCTATTGTGAATGACGATACAAGATATTTCATCGAGTCTAAACCCAACTTCCAACTGTAAATCGCACTTTGCTGGAAGCACCACAATTAGCTCAAAAACTGCCTACATATAGAGCCTACCTCGAGACTACTTACAAGAGGTGTATCAGTTAGTGCTGCAAGGAGGATACCAATCAGATCTCTTAAAAGCCAGCGGCAATGCGCTGACATCATGAGCTATCTATCTACCAGAATGTGTTTACGTGCGTCCTAATTGCACTCACAGAAGCTCAACGCATGGTGGTTGCCATTATAGTAAGAAGTTGTACTCAAGGAGAAGATTGAAAGATTGGCGTTCCAAAATTATGAAACCGCTCCGCAGAAATGGCCGTTTGTTGTTGTTATTGGCGGTACCTGTGTCGAGATAGCAGCAGTAGGCTCACAGCCCTGAATGGCAAATTTGTGGCCGCCACGCACGCGACGCATATCTGGACACGGTACTTCAAGCTGTTATAAAGACCCGGGGCCACCAATGAGATTAGCTGGCCGGCGTGATATGATCGGGGTTCGTTAACCGGCTAGATATATCGACAACCATGGTATCTGTCCACCTGGTGTTGAGAGATATGTTTGGAAAGAGGAACGGTAGGTATGTGTGTGTTCAAATTCCATACCCACTGAAGGTGGGAAAGGCTCTAGTTTAAGTACATCGAGTGTGCAAAGTCCTTGTTCAACACTCGAAACTGCTAGCAAGTCGACTTCCATTTGTGGCTTGGAAAATGGATTTTTTTCCTCACACATGCACGAGCCTAGCATATAATGCTAATCATCGAGGCTTTTATGCTTGTATCTCGACCTTGTATCTCGACGAAATTTTGGACAGACTGGCGTTTTAGAATGTTGGCGTCGATAGGACAACATTGCAGCCCGTAGCCCTGCCGCTTACTCGGCTAGACCTAGGAATCGGGTTCTTGGAACATACTCAGAGGATGAGACAGACATCTAACCGATTCTGTAGAATCAAGTAAACGATTAGAAGCTTAGCCAGGTTTATACTGGGCTGCGAACGAAAATGCATATCTGTAGGACATCCAATTCTAGTCCGGCGGCCATTAGGGGGTGTATTCTAGCTTCAACCTGTATTGCTTGCAAATTATAAGTAGTTGTACAACAGAGGGTTCGGAACTTTCTTTTCACCCTCTCGAAGAATTCCTGATTCTCGATTTCGCCGCTGTCTGGAGCAAGATAAGCCCCCCAAAGGAAAGAAAAAAGACAAAAATGTCAAAAATAGCACAACTACGCCGTCCCGAATCCCTCATGTATTTGACGCATCGATTAAGCTTGAGTGTAAAAAGTGATTCCGATGTAGGAGATGTAGTTTTTTAGTTCGGAGTTTTGGGTGAAACACATTTCTGTTGTGTTGACCCAAAAGTGACCTTGTTTATTAGTTAGCTGGATAAACAAGATAAGAGGAAGGGATAGTGTCGCACTCGATGTGGGTTTCAATTTATTAGCATTTACTATAAGCTGCCAATGATCTCGATAGTATATCTTTACCTTCTAGCCTGCATATAGACCATTGAACGTCTATAATATGTTCTATTCAAATCAGTCTAGACCCTTGATAGGATACTCTTCTCCTTCATAATATCGACGACAAAACATTCGAGCAGGAAAAAGGGTGGAGACTCCGTCAATTGAAGCATATATTTTTAGCTGTCTTGTTTACACAAAAAGATAGTTATTGTCCCTTCCTTCTCCCCTCCCTTCCCCGAGAAAAAATGACATTCAACAGTACGGGAGGCGCAGCTGGCCAAGCTACAGAGCCCTATCTTCAAATGCCATTGAAGATCTGAACCTTTGGTTGACATTTAGATCACTAATTAGTGTTTGAACAATGAATTTCCTATCAGCAAGCCTTGAATTAAGCCGCAGGAGTCCCGGCTATATTGTTTTCAAGCAGCCGAGTCAGCCAGACCAGCCAATCTGGACAAAACCACGTGCCATCGATGGTGACCCCAGGTTACCGTATACCTTCATTAAATGATCATAAATTCCACAAGCAATTATGAGCACTTTCCCGGTAGCTCCAACTCCAATTGACAGGCTCAGAAGCTCAAGGACATCAAGCTGCTCAGAAAATACCACGTGATCAAACATTATATCCGCCATTCTCGTGACCGTCAATTCTTCACCCAGCACAAATCATCCGCCACCCACCAACAATATTCCCAGCATGTCGGCCATGCAGCCCCGCCTACCCATCCGCATCCACATTTGCCGGCTCATGCGCAAAAGCCCCATACGCACGAGATATCACCAGTTTGACAATGCCCGTCGCAATATGTCCACAGATTCCACAGCTCCAAAATTCTCTTCAGACGCAGACCCTGAGAGGAGTCTTAGAACTTTAGATCCTCTACTTGAGAAGAACGGGGGGAATTGGACTTTAACTGAAAGTGGAATGGGATTGGAGAGGAGGTTTAGATTCAAAACGTTTAGAAAAGCTTGGGTGGGTTTCTGATATTGTTTGGTTTATTTTCGTAGAAATATTTATTCTCGACGGCGAATGACAAGTTGTTGTTTGCCATTTTACATTTTCTTTATATCTCCAAATGAATTACTGGCGTAGTTGCTTCCAAAAAATGCTTTACACGGGATGCCGCTAACTAGAAAATTCAAGACATTCATGAACACGATAGCAGACGAATGCAAAAATCAAAACCATCACCCTGAATGGTCTAATGTAAGTTATTTCTTTTGATCACAAATTTCATACAGACAAATTAAGAAGGCCAGATATACAATACGACTTTCATTCGCTGGACAACACATTCTCCTCCCGGCTTATCGGAAAAAGATATGCTCATGGCGAAATATTGCGATGAGCAGGCAGTGCTGAGGAACGAAAAGATGGGTAAAGAAGAGGGAGTCGACCCCGAAAAGGGGAAGGAATTGGCTGGTCGGGTAGTGAAAGAGGCCCAGGAGGCTAAGTCCCAAGAGAATGTCCAGGAGATTTATAGGAGAGTGGTTTCTGATGTCCAAGAGAGTGTTCCTTCCAGGAATATGGCTTCCAAGGAGAGAGTGTTGTACCTTGAGTGGTGTGAGTCGAAGCGTGGTTTTCAGCCGCCTGGTTCTCAGGAGCCTGAATCGCAGGAGCTTAGTTTCCCGGAGCGTGGTTTTCAGCCGCGTGGTTTCCAAGTGAAATAGATGAGTTGCGGGGTGCATTAGCCGACAAAAGAAATGGATCTATACCGATTCACAAAAGCACGCACATGATGGCTAGCTAGGCGAGATATATGGAATTCTCGCACGATGATTTACGGTTGTACTAACTATACTCAAGTCTCATCCTCGATTAACCCCCCTGTATCTATTGCCCAGCAATTTCTGTTATAACCTTTCTGGTCATATCCTCGAGCTATTACCATCCACTATACCGGCCGCCATCTCATTGATACTTCTTCTCCCTCCTCGCGGCAATCTCAAAGAACAAACTTCCATCAAAAATCCTCCTGATATCGTCCTTCTTCATTCTTCCATCTTCAGGCCACAATAAAATCCAAGTTGCGCCCCCTTTTTGTTTGTCAGCACAACTCATTATTTATCGCCATTCCTCTTACTATCATCTGTCATAAGAATAAAGAATACAACTCACATTCAAAGACCGCACCGCCCCAACCAACTGGGTCCATAATGACACGCTGCCCCTTCAAGTAATCAATGATTTCCCTACCCTTGATTCCCTGCTTATCACCACTTGCATATTTCGCGAAAATGTCCTCGAATTTCTGTGGTATGAATCGACCTTCGTTATCATATGTACCGGAGTCAGAGCCGTGTTTGTCTTTGTGGATATTTGCGGTGTAGAGGCGAAAGAAAGGGTCAGGAAGGAATCGACCTGCGGGGAGCGTGGGGTAGGAAAAGTTGGCGTGAATAATGATCACAGCCAAGAGACAGAGAATTGGGTTATATGCCAGTCGGCGGAAGCCAACATACGTATCGAGTGGCCACTGGGAGTCGTCAGATGGCGTCTGTTAGTAGGATGAGGAACTTACGATAACACCATCTCCATCTCGGTCGAAGAATGCACAGTGCTGTTGCAAGACCTGATTACTCTTAGCTTCGTCCTTCCCTCAGTAGAAGACAGGTGCTTACAGTCAAGTGCTTATTTCTTCCAGCATAATTGTCTTTCTCAGTTCCATTTGGTGCTTCCACAGAAGCTGCTTCAGTGGCTCTAGCCGTACCTGTTTTAAAGGTATCCAGCGTCAGCCATCATTCCTGAACAGGGTTGCGGCGAGTCGAAAGATATCATGTGTTGTTCACTGCTTCATTATTTAAAGGAACACAAACCTGGATCTTTCAAGCTACCATCTTTCCCGCTCCGTGGCCCGGGTACGAAAGGTTTCCTCTCCTCAGTCACCGGTACTTCTGGGATTGCCACCTCGAAGCTATCATCCTTTTCTTCTGTTCTTGCTGGAGCCATGATGTTCTCTTCTCTGTCCAATTCCTTCCAAATATAAACGTTATCTCTTTCACTTTGACCGTTCAATTGGCCGTTCAGCAACTTAATCTTATGCGACATACGTTTAAAAGTAGAATTAGCAGGTAAATCTGAGTGAGGAAGTCAAAATACAGTCCTAGAATGACTAGTGAACATAAACAGGTCCTCGCATTTTAGAGGACTGGGGAATTGAGTATATATACACTTCACTCGTAAACTTCTGGACCGATCATATCGATAATCGAAACCATAAACAAGGAAAATATTGGATCACAGTTTCCCTTTCGGGCAGATTCGATGGTTGGTGTGCGTGTTTGCTACTGCTGGATTGGTAGCTATACCTAGGAGTGACGTAGTGGAAAGGAGACTTCGGTGCACCTTGCAAGTAACCCCACTTCCGCATACCAATGAGACTTTCAGGTTTCAAATCACAGGCTGTACAGGTACAGAACAAAGCTTGAGTGAAGCCTGTGAAGGTCATATTTACTTTCTCATGTGAAACGTGGGGCAGGTAGAACTTTCGGAGCAGAGGTACCTAGGTAATTCTCCGGTGAATTTAGGATATAGCTTGAAGCATACGATCAAGTTGGTAAGAACGACAGTGATGCATTCGCTAGCTCTGAGATGTTGAGGTACGATCTGCATTCGGGGAATACCAATTAGAAGATGCTACCAGATTAGTGTCGCACTTGCTTGGCATTTCACAAGGTCAAAGATTTTAAATTTTCCCACTTCTATTTTAGCTTTCCTCAAATAAACAACTAAACGCAAATACCCCTCACCTCATGCTAGCTGCCCACGTCTCATACTCATGAATAACCTCGAGCGTGACTTGTTTCTTCACCGATTTAATAGCGTTCAAAAAGTCCTCCATATTTGCTGGATCTCTTTGACCCGTTTCCACACACCTGTTGAAGGCAACAGATACTGCATGATTGCAAATCGAGACCAACTCAGCTCCTGAATACCCTTCAGTAAGACTTGCGAGTTCAGAAGTATCAACATCCTCCGCCATCTTAGATTTACGTTGTCTAACCCGCAAAATCTCTTTACGACCAGCGAGATCAGGCGGTGCAACGTATATGAGTTTGTCAAAGCGTCCTGGTCTTAGAAGTGCGAGGTCGAGATCTTGTGGTTTGTTGGTTGCGGCGAGGACTGTGACCCCTTTGAGACTTTCGATTCCATCCATTTCGTTTAGAAGCGTTGTAAGAACATTTACACCATTGTTAGTATTCTTACTGTCTCGCTTGCCTCCTATTGATTCGATCTCGTCGAAGAAAATAATACTTGGTGCCGCAGCGCGGGCTCGTGCGAATATATTTCTTACTGCCCGTTCGGAATCACCAACGTATTTGCTAAGGACTTCAGCTCCCTTCACTGCAAAGAAATTGAAAGCCATTTCTGTAGCTACAGCCTGCGCAATAAGAGTCTTCGAACAACCTGGGGGTCCATAAAGAAGTAATCCTTTCGTTGCAGAGACACCTTGTTCTTGCATGAGTTGTGGATACTTGAAAATTATTAGTACCAGGTAAACATGTGATCTCGGGACAAGACTTACCCGAAAAGGTCTCTCGATGGCATGCTGAATAGCTTCTTTCACTTCGACTTGTCCTCCGATATCGTCCCATTTAATCTTTGGGGGCTGTAAAGTAATATCATGCATAGCACTTGGCCTGACCACGAGAAGCGCATGCTCGATATCATCTTGGGTCACATTACTTTCTTCCTTTGGTATTTCTAAACTGTCAAGTCTATCTTCCGCAGTCATGTAGACTTCATCTAACAACAGTGCTAAATCTTCTGGAGTATATGCATGTGTTCGTTCCCCAAGATCATCCAATATTTCAGGTGATATATGTGATCCCAGGGACCTCAAAATAGCTTTTCTAGCACTTGCATCTGGAACCGGCAGCATAACAGTTGTCGTAAACCCACCTTTTTTCCTCAAAGACATGGGTAGGTTACCTAGGTCAGTTGTAGCTGCAACTACTAAGACTCGATGTAAGGAGTTTGGGGGCTGATCCTTTACAAGTTCCTTTAATCCTTGACAGATGGCGTTGGTCATATCCGGTATCTTTTCCCCGTTCTTCGAAACAAGAGTTTCCAGATCATCGATCACTATGATACTGGGTTGACTGATCTTAGAATCTTTGAAAATCTTCTGAACCTCCGCAGGTTTGGCAGTGCTTTGAATTCTGCGTACTTTTCCCCAACCTGTATTGACTATTTTATCAAGAATGAAAGTCTTACCAGTACCAGGCCCACCATGTAATAAAACAGCGGGCGATCTGGAAGTCTCCGTAAACCTGAACTGCCGAGTGAAGCGGCTTAAGAACTTGTTCAATTCGCCAAGTGCTTTATCGATGCCAGCAATGTCAACCAATTGTAGAGGCTTGTGTTCGATCTCAATAGCTGATGCTTCAGCATTGCTCAGCTCTGTGGCGGTTGGGATCTTTAGCGATGGATCTTCAACCATCACATCGTACCTGGCAATACCAGTTTTTGATCCATTAACGGTTAGCACAGTGAAAGTGCGTTTTTCTCTCCTGCCCAGTACATCCCCCAACACATCCTTGAATGTCATCCCAGGAAATATGATCTCAGCACGATCTGCAACTTGTCAGCTGTGCGCTGACATGAGTCGTACGAAAGGAGCCAAAAAAAAGACCCGAGTTTTCGGAGATATAACACAAATAAAGGAGACAACAAAAATCTAGAAAATTCCTACCACAATAACCTCTCAGAAGCCAGTGCCAACCCGCCCTGTCCTCATCACCAAGCTCTGACGCCATACCCTCACCGGCTGCCACGTCCTTAATCCTCACTTGTCGTAGGATTGCTAGTTCCGAGCATCTTGCAATGCATACGTCGTCGCTCAGGCGAAATCCACAAGCTTCTTGCAGTGCCTTACTGACTAGAACCACTTTCCTGCTCAACTTTTCGGCAGCATTCCAAATTACTGCCTCCCTCCTGGTATGCTCCCCGTCACTCGCCTTCCATAAATAGCAAGTTTCTCCTGGCCTAATTTGCAAATCCAGAAGAATTTCTGTACACGCGTATACACGTGATGAGTGTTTTAGATCGGGCCGTTCCTGGGTTTGCGTTGGATAAGGACGTATTTTGACCTCTAAGGTCTTGGGGGCATGGGATGACATTGCTGGATGGGTTCAGTTCACTAAAACGCCAAACAGTTTTATTTCTTGTTGTTTTGTGCGGAAGAAGAAAATTAAATTTTTGGAGGGGAAAAAACTAATCCAGCCTTGCCAAGGAACAAGGATGCTGCATAAAGCGGCATGACACGGCCCTGTCTAATTTATTTTTGAACTTCCAGCCTTTTAAACAACCTCGAGACTTCCGCCCATGCCACCTACTCGCCCTCTGCCCTCATTTCTTATCCCATCATGGTCCACCTGCCAGTTACAAACTTTGGCACAGAGGCGCACTATAGCCATCCGAGCTTGGTATCGTGATGGGCAGAAACCACTCCCGCAACCTCATGCGCGCGAAGCTCCAGCTGGCCCCAGACAGGTTGACGCAAAACAGCGAGCAGTGCAGCAGCCTTCAAATACTAGTCCTCATGAAACCGAAAATGTAACTGTAAGGCGATGCGTACAGAGAACTGCGCATCCTAAAGCCAAGACTAAGATTGCGAAGACTACGAATGCTACGAATGCTACGAATACTGCGAGTACTGCGAATGCTGCGAATGCTGCGAATGCTGCGAATGCTGCGAGTACTGCGAATAATGCCAAAAGATCACGACCGAAGCCGCGCGCCGAAGCTTTGTTCGGACCAAGGCCGGTCGATACAATACAGCGGCAGCCACCTACATCTATTTTCGAGGAACTGTTTCCTGAAGAACGACTCCCATTAAAGCGACCAGTTAAAGCTACCAAAAGCTATGGCTCAATCTTCGAGGAATTGTTCCCCGAAGAACGACTTCCTGACAAGCACGATCCAGAGAAAAAGGGCAATAAGATTGAGAAGTTACCGGCATTCGATTGGAATTACATGCAGAGTCAACAAATAAGTCCGGAAGAGGTGCGTAGGAGAGAAGAGGAACGCTTAAGCGCAGAGTGGTGGACGAATATTGAGCCGCGGCGTTCGTTGAGCAGCGAAATGATTAAACAAGAGGAGCAAGAAAGACTGGAAGCGAGCATCTTGGTGCTGCAAAGTGCGAGTAAGACGCTGGCAGAAAGTGATTTCTATCGATTAAGTCCGAAGGGCAAGCATATTGAGGGTTGGACTAGTGGGATCATCAAGAGTATGTTTCCCTCTCTTGCAATATATCATTGCGATGCTTCCAATGTTATAAAAGTGCAATAATAGCTAATTAAACCCCTCCAGTCATCCCCGGTCGTGACCCTCAGACGCTTGCCCACCTTGGCCATTACTTCATCCTCTTTTCCTCCTATGCCGCCGCACGCGCCTATTTCGATCACACAATCCGTCTACACACCTTGGCTCGAACGCACCCTCTCGGCAAATCTTCGATTGTCCCCCCCGCACCCGGCTATCTCAGGCCCGGCGAAAGCGTTGAGAATTTAGTCCGCGCATTCTCTTTAGTTCCAGCATACAGTCGACTTTCCCTTCGAATGCTTCAAAAGCCATATTGGCCAGCAATGAAGAAGCTCTTAACTGATGGAGGACCGACAATTATTGCACGAGAGAGGAGCAAGGTTGAAGATATGGTGCTATTTTCGTTAGAGGGTGTATCATCCTTGTCGGTGTGGGAGATTAGGCAAATATTGGATCAGGATGGGAGGAATAGAAATTTATTGTGGAGGTTGGCCGCAGATTCCCCTGTGGTGCAGCTGCAGGAAAAGATTGCGGATGAGGCGGGGGAGAACGAAGGATTGAAGTACTCGGCGAGACACCTGCCTAGGAGGTATGTCCTGAGTTTTACCGATAGACACGAGGCAAGACGATTCGTGAGAGAGTGGCACAAGAGACCTTGCCCGTTGCAGCAGGAGTATAAACTTGGGGATGAACCGCCTCCAATAGCTAACGCTGAGATAATGTGGTAAAAATACATATCATGAAGTTTTATTCTCATTGTCTCTATAAATTTGTGCTCGTTTCTCAATCTTCGTGAATGTAAAATGATAAATTATGGACTGAGAACGAGGGAGCTTTCGAGTAAAGAAGAAACGAACACGCCTGTCAATTTAATACCATATAATGAACCAAACTCCCATAATCTCCTCTTAAACAAACAAGCATAAAGCGCGACGACCATGTAGCGGCGTGCCGTATACGATCTTGCCTCTGCCCATCATAAAGTAGTTGCTTCTTTCCTTCTTTGCCTCCTTCCTACACCCCGCTCCACCGATTTAGCAGCACTTTCCACCGGCACCACCTCCAGGACTTCCAACATCCACACCCTGCGAAGCATTCTGCTCTATCTTTGATGTATCCACGATTCTCCTCTTGATATTTGCCGCTAACTCTTCGAACGCCTCCTTCACATTCTCGTCCGTCTTAGCAGAAACCTCAAGGAAAGGAATGTTAAGTTCTTTCGCCAGTGCTTCTCCCTCTGCTTTAGATACAACTCTCTTGTCTTCCCAGTCGCATTTGTTACCGATGAGCATCTTATTTACACCTTCAGAGGCATGTTGTTCGACGTTGTTGAACCAGGTTCGGATATCTGTTTGTAAAACCGTCAGCAATAGCTCTGAAAGCACGGGAAACCCATCTTTCTATTGCAACTCCAACCTCCAACCTCCAACCTGCGCACCAATCCCAATCTCCATATGCCAGACAAAGCAAGGCTGAACTCACTCTCAAAACTCCTCCGATCCGTAACATCATAAACCAGCATAATTCCCATCGCACCCCTATAATAAGCCGTTGTGATTGTTCTAAATCTCTCCTGACCCGCCGTATCCCAGATCTGCAACTTCACTCTCTTGCCATCAAGCTCAATTGTGCGGATTTTGAAATCGATGCCGATTGTGGTGATGAAGGAGGGTGTGAAACTGTCTTCGCTGAAACGGAGTAGACAACATGATTTGCCTACACCACTGTCGCCGATTAGGAGGAGCTTGATCTATAAAGCAAAGGAAACATTAGTCTGTACTGAGGAACAAGATGATAGATGATACCCCTGATGATGGAGATGTAATTTGGAAAGGAATAGGAAGTAGGAGGGAAGGCGTACTAAAAAATCGTAATTCCTCGTTCCCGCCATGTCGATATGTAGTTGTAAGACGAATTAAGCCTTACAGGTCTTTGTGTATGTTGTGTATGTAATATTTCCCTCAAACAGCACACTCGAAGGCGCTGTACTTTTGTGCTGGACAAGATCGTGAAATGTGTGGGGTACAGGGTCTCTTGAATTTGGTGGGTCAAAATGATGGAAATTCTTCTGTCGAGAAGTTCTCTTGATTATATTTCAAAGTCCTCAAATTCAGATTTACCACCAGGAGGATGTTTTGGTGGTACGGTATTTCTGAATGTGTCGTAGTTTTTCAGTCTAAAGATTGGAATATGCAATGTAATAGGTTGAACTAGAATTAGCAAACGCGACTTCCCGAGTTTACTTTAATTGACTGACGGCGGGAGATAGGCTTTCCGTTATTCTTTGGGGAAATATTTGAGTATAGTAGAGTATATTAAAGTAGAGTAGGTACGGTGGACAGCTAGTGTACGTTACTGTATGAAGTAGAATTATGGATGTTGGAAGGTAAAGCTTAACGAGACGAGATACAATTTGGCGGTGGCGTTTGGCGGGCCAGATTTCAGGTACAGTACAAAAGAATTATTGGAAGCTAAATGATTAGGTACAGTACAGTACAACACATACTACCTACCTAGGTAGGTACTTCTTCACATGAATCAATTGGGTTTCGGAATTTCTATTGCATTAATTTGATATGAAGATATAAATTCAGTCATTATACTTATTATTATTAGTAAAGTAGTATTATAACTTCATCTAGATATTACTTAGAAATTTGTATCTAAAAGATGATCATACGGTAAGTACCTGTCCTGCCTAGGGTATAAAGTTCTAAAGTTGCTGTGGGATAAAAATGACGTCCGACCGTTTCATAAATGAATTTTTAATGAATTTTAGCTACATAGTAAGTCTGGGGTAATTTAGAATCTCATCAGCCTTGTGATATAAATACGTTAACCTACTCGATTTTCTTTGTTATCACTTCAAAGACGAAGTATTTGCACTCTATGCACTTTTATATATTTGTTGATACATGGATTATCTAAGCCACCTTCCATAGCTCCATCTGATCCTTTCCAGAACCCTGAGCTGTATCTGAATGCCACTGTTGATATTACACAAATCATTAACATCTTCGAGAAATTCTCGTTCAATCTCACCAGGAAATAGATGATGTGCCCGCGTACGTAAAACATGAACTTCGCACAACAACAAACCATGATCTTTGTAGGATAGAAGATTGTTTTGCGTAGGCGTTGCGACGGTAAGGATTCGATCGATATTGCGAAGCACTCGGGCAGTTCGTCCGGCTTTTTGCCCTCGTCGAAGTCCCTTCCGACTTCCAACTAGTCCACCTAGATATCGGAACGCAGCGAAGCAAACCAATACACCTGGAGTGAGGCCAACGAATCCAAAGACAAGTTCTTGGCTTTTGAGAAGCGCATCTATGCCACTAAGAGCAACTTCAACATCGACCTTAGTCTTTTGAATCTGAATGAGTAGAGTCCTTATCAAATCGCCTCGAATCGTGCCCTTGAATGGACTGCGCATGTCTTTTTCATAAGCCCGTAATACAGGTGTAAGATCTCCTTCTTTGACCTTGGCTTTGATATCCAATATTTGGGCATCACTCAAAACTCCTTGTCCATAGTTTGCTGCCTCGGGATTGTCTCGAGCAAAATCTACAACCATTCGTTCCAAACTAGCCATGTCGCCCTTCAAGCTTTCTTTACTCATGATGGCAACCTCGCTATCTGTATCGTGTCGAATAGTGCCAATGATCTTTTTCGTGGGATCTATTACCCAATTCATCCAGAAATCTTGTAGCGTGGTTCCAATATCTCGAATCCAGGTGATCATTTCCGCCTTTCTGTTGACCAAAATTCGTAGTATTGTTGTAGAAGAAAGAATCAGCATACTTGCTGGGATCCAGTATCGGATGCTTCTTGACGGTCGTCCATACTCCGAGGCAAGTCGTTGCGAGTTCGCTATGTGCTTAGGAACATGCGTTTGAAGAATGTGCTGTAAACGTTTGGATACTTTGCTTGTCCGAGTTGTCTGAGAAAGATCGGCCGTAGAGATCTCCGGATCATCCTCCACACTCGCAAAAACATTATCCTCAAAGTCGGAGACTCCTTGCTCCAGGGTTGTGACGTTGCGAAGAACAGTGTCCATCAGTGCAACACTTCTCTCCACAACATCTTTCCACTCGTGGTTATCTGCCTCCTCTGCTTTGAGACCCGTACTTTCTTCGTCGATATCAAAGCTCAAAGCTTCATCCATGAGAACCCCCAGTCCACTGGCACCCATTTCCCTAAACCTTTTCAGCCTCGCCTGATTCTGCCTGGCCTTCGCCTTTCCTACCGCGATAGGTGAGAGGACCCTCCTCTGAATATCAGCCACCGATCTCTCCTTAATACTTTCTCTCACCAGTCCATAAAACACGCTCCATTGCCCCGCCAAATTTGTTCCAACATCTCTTCCTCCAGCCTGCAATGCGTCCCCTGGCGCTTCTCTCAAATGTGCAAATCTCAACCTTGAGTCATTCCAAATATCTTTCCCCCATGCCAGTAATCTCAATGGCGAAGTCTGTACCGTATAAAGTCCCGTGTATGCATAAGATCCCAGCACTTCATCCCAATACCAAATATCATCACTCAACGGAATTGTTTGTTCCAACAAAGTATTCAGAATAAATCCATACGTCTGCACCGTTGCTTTACCAACTAACAGCCATTCCAGCTCCGTCTCGTATGATCGTATGTATTCGTTCTCTTCATCTTCTGCAACAAAATCTTGTAGGTCTGCTTGTTGGAGTAAATTCAGGATCCGAGGTGAGGATAAAAGCGCACTGGAAGACGAGGTTGAAGACAAGGCTTTGATAAGATTTTGTAGCTCTGCTATTCGAGGAGATGATGCGACCTTTTGGCTATGTTCGGACAGGATTCCATCGTCTGCCGGGTAGCTGAAAAATGTGAGTTGGACGCGGTCGAGTTGTGTATCTATTTTGCGGATCTGGCTATAAGATGGAACATATTAATTAGCAAGTTTTCGACCATGAACAAAGTGTAATTAGATATTCCCTTACTCTGCAACGATAGACATCACGCCTGTGCCAGCATTGATAACTTGATGTTTCTCGAAAAAGAGTGCTGCAATATTCAGGAAATGGAGGGGCACGATGGGTAATCAAGGTGGCAGGCGCCTAAGCGGCCGAATGACGAAACTTTTGAAAATACAGTTCAATAATTATTTTTTTACACTTGTGCAGCTTCTGCGCTGTCACTATTCTCACAATTCCCGAACTACAAATACACAGGTAACATATAGGCAAATAAAACTAGTATCAAATTTACGGGTCTAAAATGCCAACCATCAGTTGTGAGTATGAGGGGTCAAAACGCCCCTAGTAAAAGAGTACCCAAGTGTGTGACAACATGCGTCTATATACATTTTATTTAAGTACGAACATATTTTGTACAGTATTAGGTCACACAGAAACCCTTTCAACGCCCCGGGTTTCAATATCTTTGGATATCCAAGTAAACCAGATAATCACTAGGAAATTATCAACAGATTTCTAACTCAAGTTCTGACTCCAGTTCTGATTCAATAGCCGCCGCCATGATGTTATTCACTTTTGCCTTAACATCCATTTTGTTCTCGAAACCACCCGCACGTAAGTCTAGAACACATGCATATGCTTCGTCCACAACCTTATGAAAACGAGTTTTCGGATCGTCTAAGCGGGTTTCATAACGAGTGTTCTTCAGGGCATCTCGGAAGCGAATATCTGGAATAACATTGTTGACCGAAAGCGTGGTCATAACCCAAGTGACACCTGTAGGGTCACGAAGGCCAATATAAGCCTTAAGAAGTACTGTAAGAAGTGCTGCGTCTGGTTGGATCTTGGTGGGGCGGTTGCCGACGAGAATTCTCCAGAAGTCTATCGCTTCAGCGAAGTGCCCTTTTCTTACAAAAATGTAGACGGCCCGAGTCAAGACCAGTTGTGGAACGGCGATACCATTTTTTTCGACAGCGTTTATGGCCGCTCTAGCAGATTCCATGAGTTTAAATTTATCTGTGTGGTGAAGTTCTAATTTTGTCAATTGGTGGAGCACAAGCGAAACTAGACCAAAATCTAGATCCCAGCCCTTCTGTTTTGCTTCTTGTAGTATGGACACCGTATTAGCCAACTCTTCCCCTCCATACAATTGCAAAGAAGCCTTGACAGCTTTTCCGATAATCGGTGGAGGGAGGTAGGCATTCTCATCAACAGCCTGTCTATATATCTTTAGAGCGTTTTCCGGATCGCCGCTGCTCAAAGCTTCAACCATCTTCAGATGTATTAAACGACTGTCTTTGCTTCGGTTAACACGTGCATCTTCGACAGAATCCCAAAGTCCAGCTATGTGCATGAGCTTTTTATTGGCAGCTGACAAATTGCCATTCTTCGAGTCTCCAATGGCAAGTTGCCGCAGGAGCGACACAGTATTATCATTCGTGAGCGATGGAGCCTGCTTTCTAACGGAAACATATATTTGAGAGGTTTCTTCAAAAGTGAAATGCCATGTTGCATGAAGATTGTTCAGCATGGTATTAAAGGACGTGGAATCAATAACCGTGGATATAGAAGATGCATAACCGATCCAACGTGCCATTGAATCGATCTCTTTAGCTTTTGCGTATGTGTCAATCATTAAGTTGAATGTATACTGAGTAAGGGGCACTTGGAGCTCTAAGGACCACTGAAGAAATTTCTCCGTCTCTGTTATAGGATGTGAATTGACGAACAATTTCAAAATGGGTGTGAAAACGGAGCCGTAAACCTTGGCATCAGGTTCAAGTTCAGCCATGCGAGCAAAATCGGTTTTGACTCCATTCCAATCTCCCCGCATTGCCTTCGCTAGAGCAAAATGGCCGGCAATGCGGAGGTC
>JWJA01004526.1:0-33397 GCA_000812885.1 Lanzia echinophila
GAGGGATGCAGCACTATGATCGTGGTTGCCGTAGTGATTATAACTTGTGAATCAATAGTAACAAATCGAAGGAAAATGGAACGAAGTATATTCCGTCTGGGTTGAGAAAGCTCAAGGAAGAAAGGCAAAAAAGAAACGAAGTACCAGATGCGATAGTATCACGTGCAGATCAAAATCTCAAGATCTTCGAAGTTTAACTGGTTGAATTATTAACTTTTGCTTAGCATGAATTTCATATGATTTATTTCCAATGTTCAATATTACAAGTTAAAGTTTAGATGAAGTTAATTGTCTAGATCTAAAATGGGTGAGAGCAAAAGTCGGAATTGAGCGGGGTGGGAGGCTTTATTTTGATAGCCAGCCGAGCTGACAATCATCAATATAGTACTACAGTAATAAGTTTTTACAAAGTTTTCTATCACTGACTTTATTGTTCAATCATTATTTCCAAAGACTATGAGAATATTGAGTGTATAATCAACCCCATATTCAATCCTAACCACACTGTGCTTGAAAACTTTCTGCACAGACTACCTACACATACAACTAAGTTCACGAAACTTAAAATCCAATGGATGGTTACTTGTATATACAAGTATATCGACCGCACCTCACTTCCAAAATTCATTCACGGAACTATTGGAGATGATATATCTATCATATCTATACTATTGCTCCCAAACCTACTTCTACAGTCTCTACAACATTCAATAAATCCTCTCAATCGTTATCATCAACAAAAATCCACAATTAGCATATCCAATATACTAATCCAAGTAATGAATCTTCTCTCTTACTTTCTCATCACAAATATACTTCTAAACTAAATTTACTATTGGAAATTATGTGTGCTTGTCAATTTCATATGATACTGAAGTTGGTGACGAGATCACTCTCGAAAATATCAATTCCATGATCCTTATCTTCCCACTACTTTCTGCTTCGTCCTTATTTGAGTCAACTATGACGTTCCGGATGCATTACAGAGGTTTGAGAAGGTAATTATGGGACCTAGGACAGAGTCAGGGTTCTTGTTGAAGGGGGATCAGAAGAGGTTTGTGGAGAGGGTCAAGATTGTTTGGGTGGATATGAGTGAGGATAAGTTGCGTGATTCTTTGAAGTTTTAAGCGTTGGTTATTATGTATGTATGTGCTTGTGCTTTCCAAGGTCACTCACTTCCTGAATGCTTCTAATCTCTTAGTTGCTATCTGCTTATAATCACGAGAAGAGTCACATAACTAGCAATTTGGAATCAATTATCTTTTACAGCAATTGGATCACAATTATGAATATCTATTGTTAATTTCTTAAGCAAGCTTTATACGCCATTGTGCATTGCAACCTTTGCTTAGAACAACCAAGCAAAATGCTTCCTTATAATACCTCAAAATTGTTTATCTTATCTCAACTCATCTAACCCCTGAACTCCTCAACCTTGCTTTCTGCAAGACGTCCTGGTACGAGTGCCAAAGGAACAATACCACTGACGTGCATATCTGGTCCATAAACGTGCATATCAAGCTTCAGCTCTTGACCAACAGCCTTGATATTCTTCAATCCTTCCTGGTAGTTAGGTCCAGCACGTCTAACCCAAATTTGAACCTTGTGTTCAATCAATGTGTTGCTGACCTCACGGAGAGCACGAATGACACCCTTGAATGTGGAAGCGACATTGGTGAAGTTGGCAATACCACCACCAATGAACAAAACCTTACCCTCTGCCGTGGGAGGAGAGCGGAGCATGAGGTCGAGGACTGTGCGGGCGTAGTGGAAGGTTTGTGTCTCTGTTGGAGCACCAGAGTATTCACCATAGTTGGCAAGCTCATCAGCAAATCCAGAACTGGCAATGGCATCGGCGTACACGACGGAAGCACCGCCACCAGCAACCAAAGTCCATACACGACCGTTGGGGTTGAGAACAGTGAGTTTGAGCGAAGCACCGGTCTTGGCATCGAGCTCAGCGATGTATGCTTCCTCCTTGCTCATTTCACGACCGAATGGAGCTGGGAACTCCATTGGTGGACCAGCATCAATGCTGACCTTTCCATCGGTTGCCTTGACGGCAGTCATACCAAGAGCAGCGGGCGAGCGTGCAACGGCCCATTTGACACCGCACTCGAACTCAGCAGTTTGATCAAGCTTGGCAGCCAAATCTAAGAAGTGAACCTCAGCAGAGGTACCTTCAGCATTTGGAATGACAACCAATGGGTTGATCTCAAGATATGTGAATTGACAGTCGACGTAGACAGCGTATAATCTGGTGATGAAGTCGACAAGGACGTTGTGAACACCCTTTGGCACCTTTGCTAGCAGACCAGATGCAATTTCTTCGTTCGAAGGATATTCGGCAAGATCGACTGGAATCAATAATTTCTCTGCCTTTGCATCGACATCACCGACATCGACACCACCCTCATGTGTGAATAAAATCCAGTCACCCTGGTAGGCAATATAGTCAGCATAAATTCTGCAAGCTTAAACGAATAGTATAAAAGTTGTGCTGGATGTTGGACCGGCATAAAATGTAACCGAAATTTGCTCGCTTCCAGGAAATCTCGATTAGGAGAAGAAAAGTTGTGTGATTGAAAATCCTTAGCTTCCGTTCGCCCGTTTCCCGCCCCGAACAAAAAGCTTGTGACATCCCACAAGCAAATCTCCCGACACTTGTTTACTTTTCAACATTCACTCAAATGTCTTTTCTCTTGTTTACAACCAACCCCTCGAATATTCATTGAAGTTGCCAGAACTTCTAGATCCAGTACCAAGATAATTATGCAATGCAGTCAAATCACTCAACAATTTGAATTTGAACATACCTCTCTTTGCGAGTTGATGTTGATATAATATTCGGTTCCGTCCGGATGTGGAACGAATGGCTCTACCAAGAATTGGCGGAGGGTTCCCACAGTCGTCTCGACAGTGACTGGCTTTCCAGCCCTCTCAGCGATCCACGCCTTTGCCTCTGCCCACGTCTTGTTCAAGGCAAGAAGACCGCTCTTTCCTCGTCTCTTAATAAGTTGATCTGGCTTTGCAACGAACTTGGAACCGGAGGTGAGAAGCCATGGGTATGAGATCTCTGCTTGGTCGAGGATTGCTGCTACATCAGCATCTTCTGGGAAGTATAAAGAAGCGAGCTTTGAAGGTGCGTTGTGTGTGGCAGATTTTGGTAGAGGAGATGGCTTGATAACGGGGGCTCTGGTGAGATGGTAGTTGAGAATTGCCTTTCCGTCGGCCTCGAGGATAGCTTTCGCAGACATTTTGGAGAATGAAAATTGGTAAGTTTACTGTTCAATTTCCAGATTAGCAAAATGGTTTTGATTAAAAAGCTGACTTGATTTGACAAAATCTTTAGAATATCATAAAAAGGTAGCCGATAGGCGGTTCACAAATTTTGATCGCATTTAAGCTCCAAACTTCGGAATTGGTTGAGCAGACTTCGGGACAATCCTAAGGTTGATCAAAGAATCTCAAGGACCCTGTACAATTGACAACTCATAGTCCGAATCCGCGAGAGCTGAGAAGATTGATAGGAGTGGAGTGAAAGGAAAATTCGGAGTATCCCCTTGAAGAATTCGCATCCCTTCCAATGATACAAGAAAGAATTCAAATGGTCTGATAGCGATGCGAAGCGACAACACAATACAACTATGCGAGGGGAAACCAAATACACATACCAAAAAAAGCAGTTTATATTTTTTTTGACTGCAACGCAAAGGTTTCAACAACAACAATGACAAAAAAAGTAGAGTTGTTTATTGGGATGAGGGGAAATGAAGAATTCCAAATTTCTTGTTTGGGGAATAAGAAAAAAGATACGGACTTTCTAATTTCTTGAAAATTGGGGGAATAGGAAGGAGGGGAAAAAAAGTGACAAGCTGAGATTAATTGGAATTATTTTTGTGATCAGGTAAGGTAAGAAGGATGGATCTACGGAGACCGAAAAGCGAGCAAGGGAAGGGAAGAGAAGAGGGAAAGGGTAGGACTAACACTTTTTATTTGATATAGGTAAGTCCGTACTTTCTTGGCCTTTTGGGTGATTCCTTTTTGAGAAGAGGAAGAAGAAGGAAGAAGAAGAAAGTTGATGAATTGAGGGGCTTGAATTCAAATTTTGGTGGGTTTTCTTTTCTTGATAATGCTGGGGGAATTCAAGAGAATCTCCTAAATTGGTTTAGTTAAAACCTTTCTTTTCAATATTTAAGAAGATATACTACCTAGGTACTAATAATACTAATAATTTTGCTAATTAAAATCTAGGAACTGAATCTTTATTTGGATATTGATTGTAGCCTGTTGGGACAAACTATTCAACAAATTTCCATATCTAATTGGTTCTCAACCATCGGTATTGGGGCCATGGCTCAACACCGACTTGTCTTACCAACCCGAGATCGCTTTCAAGGAGGGAACAATCCTTGACTAAAGGTGGACAATCCGAACTAATTTCTCAAAGACTCTCTACAAAATTTTGAAATTTAAATAAAAAAAAAGGTAATCTTTGGTCCGAGCTTATATTGTATATTTTACCCCATTCAATCAACAATCTAATCCAACCATAAGTCTCATTTCACCCACCAAAGCAAGCATTAAAAATACTTTCGGGCTATTTAATTTGGTCCATTTTTAAGTGTGCTCTTACTTTCTGTGTTGCGTGTGAAAGTTCGGATCTTCTATATCATCAAGAAGTTTTATTTTGGAGGGTTGTTACTTATTCTAAACCCTTCTTTTCTCCCCCTCCTTCCTTCACAATCCCCATCAAAAAAAATCTCATCTCACATCTTATTGAACCAAATACTCTCTACAAGTATTTTGTTGTCATTTGAGATTTTGTTCTTCTATTTCAAATAATAGAAAACAATTTACACATATCATACATCTCTTCGGTGTTAATTCCAAAAGCTCCACATCACACAAGGAGTGGAAAGTCTTTGAAATTCTGTAAGCTTACTCCATAGGTATGGTTTTTCCATATCTACTACCACTACCACCACCACCACCACCACTACTACCTCAACTCCGGACTTCCCCAGTCCCCAATTCCCCTCTATCATCTGTTCCTCCGTTGAGCTCATTATTTCCTAAATTGGGGTTGCATTAGGAAATCATTCAATTTACTGACATCTGGTTGCTTTCGCTCTCTTTAGATTCTGATTACATTCTTCTTCTTCACACGATGCCTTCTGCTACAAACGGTACAACGAGCACCGGTGCTACACTGGGTGCTTCTGGCAATGCCAATGATAACATTACTCGATTTGCTGCTCCATCTCGACCTTTGAGCCCTCGTGCCGAACATACTCTTTTCCATGACAAGACAAGATGTTTCGTCTATGGTTTACAACCAAGAGCTGTTCAAGGCATGCTCGATTTCGACTTCATCTGCAAGCGTAAAACCCCCTCGGTTGCAGGTATCATCTATACATTCGGTGGTCAATTCGTTAGCAAGATGTACTGGGGAACCAATGAGACTTTGCTTCCAGTTTACCAAGATGTAGACAAGGCAATGGCCAAGCACTCAGATGTTGATACCGTTATCAACTTTGCTTCATCACGAAGTGTTTACCAATCAACTATGGAGCTTTTGGAGTACCCTCAAATCAAGTCAATTGCTATCATTGCTGAGGGTGTACCTGAGAGAGTAAGTTTTCTGCTATACCTTTATGTTGCTCGTGTGCTCATGCATTTCTTAGCGTGCTCGTGAAATCCTCCACGCAGCAGAGAAGAAGGGTGTCACAATTATTGGCCCTGCCACCGTTGGTGGTATCAAGCCAGGATCTTTCAAGATCGGTAACACTGGTGGTATGATGGACAATATTGTTGCATCCAAGCTTTACCGAAAGGGTTCAGTTGGTTACGTCTCCAAATCTGGTGGTATGTCCAACGAGCTTAACAACATTATCGCAAACACAACCGACGGTGTGTACGAGGGTGTTGCCATTGGTGGTGACAGATATCCAAGCACAACATTTATCGACCATCTGTTGAGGTACCAAGCCGACCCAGAATGTAAGATTTTGGTTCTGTTGGGTGAAGTTGGTGGTGTTGAGGAATACAGAGTCATTGAGGCTGTTAAGAACGGTGTCATCACTAAACCAATTGTCGCATGGGCTATTGGTACTTGCGCAAGCATGTTCAAGACTGATGTCCAATTCGGACATGCTGGTTCTTTCGCCAACTCCCAGCTCGAGACCGCTACCACCAAGAATAAGAGCATGAAGGAAGCTGGTTTCCATGTCCCAGATACTTTCGAGGATATGCCAGCCACTCTTTCTGCCGTTTACCAAAAGCTCGTTAAGGATGGAACCATCGTACCACAGCCTGAGCCAATGGTACCAAAGATCCCAATTGATTACTCATGGGCTCAAGAACTTGGTCTTATCCGAAAACCTGCTGCATTCATCTCCACCATTTCTGATGACCGTGGACAAGAATTGCTCTACGCTGGTATGCCAATTTCCGACGTTTTCAAGGAGGATATCGGAATTGGTGGTGTTATGTCTTTACTTTGGTTCCGTCGTCGTCTCCCAGATTACGCAAGCAAGTTCCTCGAGATGGTTCTCATGCTTACTGCCGATCACGGTCCAGCTGTCTCTGGTGCCATGAACACCATTATTACCACCAGAGCCGGAAAGGATCTCATCTCCGCCCTTGTTTCTGGTCTTTTGACCATTGGATCCCGATTTGGTGGTGCTCTTGACGGTGCCGCAGAGGAGTTCACCAAGGCTTTCGACAAGGGTCTCAGTCCTCGTGATTTCGTCGATACCATGAGAAAACAAAACAAGCTTATCCCAGGTATTGGCCACAAGGTTAAGTCGAGGAACAACCCAGATCTTCGTGTCGAGCTGGTCAAGGAATTCGTCAAGAAGCGTTTCCCAAGCTGCAAGATGCTCGACTACGCATTGGCCGTTGAATCCGTCACCACCTCCAAGAAAGATAACTTAATTTTGAACGTTGATGGTGCCGTAGCTGTATGCTTTGTTGATCTTATGCGTAACTGTGGAGCTTTCAGCTCTGAAGAAGCGGAAGATTACATGAAGATGGGTGTCTTGAACGGTCTTTTCGTTCTCGGTCGTTCCATTGGTCTCATTGCCCATTACCTCGATCAAAAGAGATTGCGCACTGGTCTTTACAGACATCCTTGGGATGATATCACTTACCTTTTGCCATCTTTGTCATCGGGTGCTCCTGGTACCGAGGGTCGTGTTGAGGTACAGATGTAAGATGGGTTTTATTGGGACGGTTGAAAGAAACAAGGTTTTTACCATAGACACTAGCATACTTTTTGACTTTGCGGTGCGAAATGGATGGAGTTTATCAAAGACGACGTGATTCACTGTTGGCATGTAGTAGATCCAAGAATGGCACTGTTGCTACGAACTTTAATAGACACGAAATTAAAACAAATTTGAGCTTTTTAAATGATTATTTTGAGAGATTTGAATTGAATTGAAGTTGGTTGGTTACTTGAGGATTTCTACTAAATGATGTCAACACACACAATTCGGGACGGGTCGTCATCCGATCTCTTCCCGTGCCGGAAGGCTGCTATCTGCAAGGCCCAACGGGTTCTCACCTAGGTAGGTAATTACCTATTCGGGAAAAAATATATAAACCTGACTCGGTCCATAAATGCAATTTTTTTATTTTTTATTTTTTATTTTCTATCTGCTAATAGTAGTAAGTATCTGCAAGCAAATGATGCAAGTTACGTATGCTTCTACCTTCTTGTTTGAGGAATAGGTAGGCAGGTAAGTCCTTTTTTTCGGTTCTTGGTTCTTGGCAGCTAGATATGAAGAAATGTGTTGGTGTGGTGAAGTTTATAGGGTGAGTGAGTGACATTGGAATTATTATGCATGCATGCTGGGTATGCATGCTGGGTGTGCATGCTGGGTGGGTGGTATTTGGCATGGCATGGCATGAGATAAGGTGTGGAAAGAGGTGTGGGAGGAGGTGCGGAAGGAGGTGGGGTTATGCAAGGTGGGTATGTATGGTAGGTATGTATGGTGTGGTAGGATTGGGATTGGTGGATATGCATGAACATGGAAGGTGGTATTTGTATTTGTATTTGTATTTTTTTGTTTGTTGTTGTAGAGCTGGGGTGTGCGGTGGTGGTGAGGATCGACCGAGGTGAAGATTAGGATTGGATATGGAATGGAACTAACTGATTTGAAGATATACTTACTGTACTAGGTATTTGCTGTTTTTTCCAGGTGGGTGTGTGTGTGTTTGGAAGGTACCTACCTACCTAGCAGTATTTGCTTGGAGAAGAAGGCGGAGGAGGAAGAGAATGGTGATAATACCTCTAGTTAGTTGTAGTAATAAATGATAAGGAGAATAGAATAAAGAGAATTGAAAGGAGGGTGCTTTTGGAAGGGAATGGCGATCTGATATGATGTGGATAAAAGAGATAGGGTAAGAAATATGGAATAAGAAGCCTAACTGGGATTGTGATGAGTGTTGAGAGTTGAGATAAGAGTTTGTTTAGTAGGACTTGGTTTGGTATTGGTATTGGTATTGAATGGATGGCGATAGGTTACTAATAAGGGTGAAGTGAAGTGAAGTGAAGTGAAAGGATAGATAATTATGAATTTTAAATAGGATGACGATGGTAGTTCGATTTCCATATTGGAAAATCTAGATGATTATAGATACCAAGTAGATATAGAATTTAACTCCCGGTGAGCCTTGGGTTTAATTCTCACCAGGTCCCCGCTCTCGGTGATCCTAGTATTCATTCCCCGGTGAGCTGTAATTTCCATTACTATCTTAAATAACTCCCCGGTGAGCTAAACTTTAATCTTTCTTATTATTTAGGTATTTACTCCCGGTGAGCTTTCATTTTAACTTTCACTTTTCACTCGATTAAACTCGTCAATCTTAACTCCCGGTGACCTTAACTCTAACTTTTAACTTCACTTAACTAAATCCAACTCAACTCCCGGTGACCCCCCTATAATTGCTCCCGGAATGTAAATTCTTAATTTACTAGTAGTCTGGGTGGCTATCCCAATTCCCGGTGATCCTTAAAAGGGTTTATTTCGTCTCATCTCATCTTAGCTCATTTCTTTTCTAGTTATATCTATGTCGAGCCGGTTGGGTAGAGATAGATCTTCATACTATATTAAAATTCATTTTTTGTAGTTGTTTTCAGCTCGTAATTAATTGATTTGATCTCTCAAGTCATGTAGAATCATTTCCTCTCCAAGAGAGGCATTACTTATTCTCCTACATATCTATCCCAAAATGCAACATGCAACACATGGCAACAAAGCATCTCTGCGGGCTTTTACTCATGATTGATGGCTAAAAATCGAAATACTACTTACTTGTTCACTGTATAGGCACATATTGGGATCTGTGCTGTAATTGTTTGTTTCGTTTCTTAGAGCGAGATATGAGTCGGTTTGCACAAATACTATACTGTAATAAGATAGAATAGAAATAACTTTCCGTCTCAATTATTTCGCTGTCTCTGTCGTGTATTTTGCGCGTTTGGTAAATAGCAAATCAAGCCAGTCAAACGCCTCTGCGGGAATAGATGTCAAAGAACTCCATAGCTCCCATGACTCCCAAATCAAATCTTACATTTCCCCAATTCGCCGGTTTGTTCTGTGTTGCCTTTGTATGTCATAATACATCCCTTTGCCCTCACTCCCATCCGCTTCAAATCTAAGCACCCCCTCTAACTCATCAACTCATCCACATACGCTCTCTCCACGCCCTCAGTATTCCTCTCTTTTTCCTTCACCAACACAGCCAAAACCTCAATCGGTGGATTCAATCCCAATCTCGCGGCTCGAAGCCAGCGTTTGGTGCGCGACATTCCGATTGCTGGCTTGGGTTTCTGTTAGCTCATGTTCAATTCCCCTGAGGAATTGTAAAAGTTTTCTAGCTGCAAAACATAGCTGGAATGAATAATATAATAAAACAATAGTTGCAAATAGAAAGCGCAAAGTCCATGGCGGGGTAGGTGGAACGATAGCAATAAACATACCCCAAATTGGCTCATACAATCCCACTCCCTCAAAATCCTCTCTTCAACCCTCAGGTCCTTCTGATGTACTCTTTTAGCCAAGCGCAACTCCTCACGCTGACTCCAATATTTTCTAATCTCTTTATCACTAATCTTGCTGGCCTTTTGCTCATCTTTCGTCTTCTCTTTTACTGGCTCAATAATTTGTGGTTGAGGCTGGCTTGATAATAGCTGGCTCGATTGTAGCTGGCTTGAAGAAGTAATAGAGGATGGAGGTGTACTGTCAATTTTCTGATCTTTGAGTTTGTTTTGTGTGGAGGCTTTGCTGATTTTACTAGAATTCGAGAAAGAGAGTGTTGACTGAGCGCCTTTTGCGGGGCCGCTGCTGCGACGTTTGTTTGGCATGTTGGCTTTCTAAAGTCTTTGATTCGGGTTCGTTGTATTGTTGTTATATGCGCTGGGGAGAATTGATATTATTGTAGTTGGATTGGATGAATTGTAGGATTTGGAAATTTGAATATGGTATTTGGTATGGTAAATGGTATTATGACGATGATTCTCGCAGCTAACTTTAGAATCTCTTTAACCAGGCAACCTTAGATAGATTGTTCTGCGGAGAGATAAGCGAGTTTGGGGAATGTGAGCCGCTTTGACTTGAGCTAGTACTAGAATGATCTAGTGGTATGAGAGATTGTGGGGGAAATGAGTACAGAAATTGACATTGTCGAATTCAAGAAATACAGATTTGAGAACAACAGATTTGGTTACCACAATTTTAATTCTAACTGATTTTACAGTTAGTTTTCTGCTCGTCAGTAGTATCAGTACCGCAAGGGTGATCTCGCCCATTTATCGCAAGCAAGTGATTCCATATGCAGCATTCCGGTGATGGTGATGGTGAACTCGTCCGACAAGAAACAATCGAGCGGAAGGGTGGAGTTCTGATATATATCATTAATGAAAAAGAGTTCCAAATCTTTATGGTCATTTTTGATCGGAATGATATGTGGGGAGCGTTTTGAGTTGGGGATCAGGTTATTGGGTTGGCTAGGTTAGTTATGCTGGCTAGGCTATTGTGTTGACCAAGCTGCGCGGAAGTCAAGCGATTGCCCACAGTTTGCAACAACTTAGAAGGATGGAGGCGCATACCGTAAAGTTCCTACACTTTTTAAGAGGCTGAGGTCCATTTGTACCGAGAAAATGTGTGTTTATTAGTGAAACATCGTCCCCATTCCTCACTTACTCGCATTTCACATGAAGGCACTTTTTTTCACCCATTTACGTTCACCCACTTGAAAGTACTTCCATGCAAAACACAAGTACCTACGAAATATTGAGAATTTATGATTGCACCTACATATGTTAGCAATCAAATTCATTGTTCCCGCCAAATTCCGACAGTTAGTGTGCCCATCCTGATCCTCATCCTCGGCCTTAAGTCCTTAAATCCTTAATCCCGCCAGTTCCTTACATATGCCTCGATGGAAGCATAAACACATATTCATCACAACGAAACAGTCCCTTCAAAATATCACAATATCAATATGACCGAAATACGTTCTTCCACTTGGTTAATCACAGGTGCTTCATCAGGCTTAGGGAAGTCGCTTGCTTTGGAAGCTCTCGACGCTGGCTGCAAAGTTATTGGAAGCACTCGCGATTTTTCCAAGGCCCTCATCTCGTGTCCCGAATTCTCTGCAAAAGGTGGCATTTGGGTTCAATTAGACCCCACCCAAAAGGATGCTTTCAATGAATTTTCCAAGTGCTCCCAAGAATATAATGTTGATGTCCTCGTTAATAATGCCGGCTATGCTTTCATTGGAGGGGTTGAAGATACAAGGTCAGTCAGCGTCTTGGCCTCTCGTGCTTTAGTTTGCTTACTCTTATACGTGTGCAGTGAGGATGAAGTCCGCGACCAAATGGAAGTTAATTTTTTCGGGCCACTTCGTATCGTCCGAGCTTGTCTCCCAGTCATGCGTGCAAAACGTTCGGGGAATATCGTGCTTATCAGCAGCGGAGCTGGGTACGTCAATATCAATCCTCGCATTTTATAGTCACCACCTCCAAATTAGCTTGCAATCCCACTAATGAAACATATCTCACGTAAACAGCTTCATAGCACGTCCTGCACGAGGTTCTTATTCTGCCAGCAAATTTGCCATTGAAGCAGTGCATGAATCTCTCTCCTATGAAGTAAGTACCTTCGGTATCAAAGTCCTTGTCGTGGAGCCGGGTGCATTTCGTACGGCTTTCTTGAACAGGACTATTACTCCAGCTCAATATTCTGGCAGTAATGGCTGTAGCGAGGCCTACAAGGGTACCGCAGTTGAGCAGATGGTGAATGTATCCAAAAACATGTCGTCCACTCCGGATATTGTCAAGGGGGATCCTGACAAAGCCGCGAAGGTAATCTTCAAATCGGTCATCGACGGCCATGATTATCTTCGGATGCCTGTGGGACCGGATTGTGTCAAGGCGTTAGAGGATAAGATTGGGCAGCTGCAGAGGGATCTGGAGGCCACGAGAGAGATTGCTATGGGTACGAATATATAAGTGCTTGATTTCGTAACTGGACAACAGCACGTCAATGGATGGAACAATCCACAACAAGAGCGAGCATATACCAAACACCACTTTCCTTCCCGTCTACTTATATATAACAAACCAGATTGAGCTACATAAGTCATCAGCATTTCATTTAGATGTGCCTCACTGGACGGTTTCGGTAGCGTGATCTTCTTTCTCACAGATATTCCAACCAAGACAGTGAAATCGGGTGCCAGTGGGTCATTTGCGAGTTTCAATTGAAGACTACAAACACACAGCTAGTCAATATCTCCCTCAACACAAACCCACACCCGACGATGCGGTAATTATGTGCATCTTTCATTATTGTTTCAAGCGTACTTCAACTCCAAAATTCTCGACACTTCCTGAAGATGGAAACAATGAAATCATTTCTTTTGCTAGCCATTGAAGCTCAAGCATACCTCTTTCACACGAAAATCACACATGTTTTCAATGCATAATGTTTTCCCAAAATCAAAAACTCCAATGAATGTCGTAACCAAACCCAGCCTACTAACCAACCACCTAATTCCTCAACACGCAATCGAAATTCCATGTTATAACTTCCCAAACACAAAACTACAGTCAACTCCATGAACTATAATCGGCCAACTCATCCCGAACACGCCGATAATAGCAACAGTTTCCACTATGCCAGCTACCATGCATACAACTAACTGCAAAGAGGAATCCACAACCGCACAGTTGTATGCCAAAACTCCTGATGTGGCGCGAGCGGCGGGACCCCACCGCCGCTATTTAGTATATCCTCAATATCTACTCACCTAGTTAACTCCCCTTTTAACACCATACATCAACAAATACTACAACTGAGCGATCACTTATTGATTAAGGTGACCACAGTAATGTATTGACTGATGATCACCCCATGGTGATACTAGCAATTCCTTTAGGTCTTGAAACAGATCTATATGACTGCATGAGCACCGTCTAACACTTCGCCATCATATTAATTCACTACATTCACAACAGTTGCTCGAAGCCACTATGTCCGCCCTAGTGCTTACTGGGTCCCTTTCCCCCAGCTGCTACCGCCTCGACTTTCTTGCGCTCTGTTATTCGTTTTATTATGTCAATGTTTGAAATTCGATGAAAGAACTACTTCCTCATGTTGTTCGTTTTGCTCTCACACATCTTCTTACGGTTTTGCGACGTATTTTTCCTTCTTGAACAAGTTTCCAGTGTCCTGTTGATAGTTCAGGTTTGTCCCCTTGCCTCGCTGCCAGTTTTCGTTTCAAACAAAACCCAAGCCAACCTGGAGTGCATACTTTCATGGACATACTATTCACATAATACTTTCACAGTCAAGAAATCAGACATCACGGTCTAAAAAAAAGCGTTTCGATTCCTCAACTAAAAGCCAAAAAGAATACCAAAGGGAAAGCAGTACAATTCCCTCCAGGCTCTTTCCCAGATGTAGGAAACCAAACACACTATCTTGCCAACCTCGCCAACCTTGCAAACTATCCATCCCTTGAGAACAACGACGACGATGATGTCGGTATTCTCACCACCCCTTTTCCCTACTCTCCATTCCGACTCCCTTCAGCAACCCGACTGTCCTCTCCAACTCATCCCCCAACTCCATAAAGGCCGCCAGCATGTGGACTACGTCGACACATTTAGCGACTGTTGTATGGTCGGCGGCCAACAGAGTTAGAGTGTGGCACGGGGGCGAAAGGAGTAGAAGTCCAATCAGATCCCTTAGAATCAGATCCCTTGGACCCAGATGCGTTTCCCTTGCCGGATGATTTGCTCTCATTGCCAGATGGCTTCTTGTCCTTAGATGCATGTTCCTTGGATGGCGAACCAGATGTCTTGGAACCGGATGTGGTGGATGAGGCCATCTTCGAGACTTGAGGATTTTCTTGGTATAAAGTTCCTGTGGGTATCTTGTCAGTGACTGGCTCTAATGTGCATTGGTCTCAGAAATAATGAGATAAGGAACATGGAGCTTGTCTGGCGAAGTCATTGTTGGCGCTGATACTTAGAGCACCAGCTTCCAAGATCATCCATCCTCGGAGGTGGGGGTTCAAGAGAGTTATTGACTTACTGTTGATAGAAGTGACTAAATGCAGTACCTATCTGAATAGGCAAAAGTTGTCTTGTGAAGTTGTTGTGTGCGATGAATGTTTTGGATGATCTTGTTGTATAGTTGAAGCTGGCAGATTTAGAATCTAGGTGGTTGAAGTAGGTAGTGATTGCTGTTGTCTGAATGCAGTGTTTGTTGATTTGATATGGTATTGAGAGAGACATACATACCAGCCCTTCTTATAGTACTACCAACATCTAGTTACAAACTAGTGATGTGTCAGTAGAACCAATCTGGCACAACTGCCGGTACAGTCCGGGAAATTCGAATGTAGGATTGAGTATCAATGTATAATAGAAAGCCGAGAAATGAGGCCAGTTTATGTTATGGAAATGTAAAGGAATATAATATTTAGTAATGAAAATGTGAAGGATCACAATGTTATGGAGCCTAGGTTTTACAGAAGAGGAGAGATGCGGTATGACACTTAGTAGATATTTCTGTAGCTTGCTTGCTTGCCTGCCTACCTACAATGCAACCTCCCAAACCATGAAATGTAAATTATATATACTCAAGACTACCTTGACTTCATGACGGGAACACTACTCTGCAGTGTGGTTGCTATTCATGAGATAATGGACGCAGAAGTTTTACAACCCTACTACAAGAGTTCTCATATGCCTACTGTCGCGTGCCACAACCCACAAGTACCTTGCATCCGCCCCCATAATGTTCAAACCCGGCAGTGCAGCCCTATGGATCTTTCTATTTGGGTAAACTTCGACTTCCAGTTATCCCCGCCCAGCAGTGGAGCCATATGAATGTTTCTATTGTAATAGCCGCCAGCACGGTCATCCCCACTCATATAGCGCGATCGTGACTACCGATACCGGGATTGGGTTTTGGCCGTGTAAGCGGCTGTGTAGGGTAGCGCTTGCATGTGTTATGTAATAAGCGCTTCTGTTATGTAATATGCACTTGCTTTCAACGACGCTTCCAGCAATGATGTCCGATTTGGTCCTGAACAAGGCCGCTTTGCCCACTTCCTTTGAGATAGTGGTATTCCTATAGGCCTCCTAGCAGGCGCCGTATGACGCAGTTGCTACATTATGGCTTGTAGATCGCTTGACTTTCAGCTTGTAGCTATTCAGCCAGATATCAACCGCTATTGGCGAGGCAATGTCTTCCGAGTTATAATTGTATCGCATGTCATTTTTGCCTCTTACCTTCGTCAAGGAGGGCAGTGAAGAGATAGACCTCTATACTAACCCATGGGGCAGTGTGGTAGGCAGTTTACTGCTTGCGACTATGTTGGTACCCAAAAAAATTTTGCGTCGAGAGATAGGTTGGACTGCTACTTGCCCCATGATAGCAGGAAACCAGGAAGCACTTCTTTCCGCTTGGAAAATTTACTATCCATATATATGGCACCCAGCTTTTGATCCGGGAAATCCCCAATCCCTTCTGCTCTGGTGTTATTCCCAGGTTACCGTCTTCTTCTTTTCTATTCCCTACTCGAAACTGTACCCCCGCACACATCTAATCCCAGTATGAATTTGTCGAGAAATGCTTGATTCCAATGCAAGGAGCGACTGTTTGGTTCAATAGTAGTGGAAAGATGCCTGTAGGGATATATCTTAATTAGAATTGCAAGTGTGTAGATGCAAAGTATCTATTAATCTTGATTAATTATCAATTGTGTGAAGAAAATGGTAAGTTTCGAAGAGGTAAGTTGGTTGTGGTTCCAACAAAAGTGGGCCAATTCCTTGGAGAGTTTGCGCTTGATATGGGTGCCGGGGATTTCCCGGCAGATCTTCCTTTACAGTAACATTTGGCTGCATCAATTTGCATTTTACAGAGTACAATTTACACCCCAAAACCTCAGCTACACGAGACGATAAAAAAGAGAGCAACAAGACACACAATCTAACTGCTTAGCTCCTGCCTTATTGCCACCTAGGGTGCTTATCTCACTTTCCGATCGCACTTCATTATGTGCCTACTCCACCCATCTACATGGTATTGCCATGCATAGGTTTCCGGTATGGATGGAATGTTCCTAGATATCCGAAATCCTCGATTTCACCTGTGAGTATTTGTTTACGTCTTCCATGGGCCACTCACAGTGTACCACAATTGTTTGATGAAGCATATCTATCATTCTCTACCGCTGCGGATGTACAATTAAGCCGTGTATCTACAGATGATCTGATCTGACCATCGAATGCTTTCTTTATGTGGTTACAGCAACTCTCAACTAAAATGAGCACGAATACGGGGTCATCGCTGTCTTGATCTTCTCAAGTAGTCTTTGGAGATTCAAAGCTCGCCAGCTGCGCCCGTCTCCTGACTTCCTGCCCACTGCAGCAGATATAGAAGGTCGTCATGACGCATTTTGTAAACTCAGTAAAGGACGACCGATGGAGAAGATGAGATGAGTTTTAATTTGTTGTCGTGTTTGGAAGAGTATTTAGAACGAAGATCCACCAATATGACTACATTGCTTACACCGTAGCTACCACCGAGCTTGTGTGAAAAATTAAGCTTGACTACCTACTCCTTTGGATATAACTCCCGATTTTATTTGCATCCAGTGACGAAAGGATTTCGTCTTGGCGGAGAAATAGTATCAGTACGGTATGTAGCTGGATTGAGAGTTCACTCGAGCTGCTGGGACTATATGTTGAAGTGTATCATCATGTTGTGCGCGTAACTTACTGCAAAGCAATTTTGAGGAGTCCCCTAGGCTCCTAATTTCATGGCAGGAAACCCTCTTCTGAGTCCTCTCCAGAAAAAAAAAAGGATACGGAGAGGATTACTTTCTTATCTGAAATAGGTACGTTATTGCAAACTAGTGATCCTCATTCCATCATCATGGCTCAGACTCTGTGAAAAAAAGTCACAGAAATCAAAACTTAAAAGAAATTTCTCATTCCGAGGGGGGGGTTTATACTCGCACTAACGGCAACTAACCACACTAGCTTGCAACTCAACATCCAAAAAGGAAGGAAGTGATAACTCGCTCCTGCTGAATTCTATCATGAATATAATGTCCCATCGTTCATCAGTGGAAAGAAGAGAGGGGTATGTAGAACTACCTACCCACTTGGTAAAAATTAATCTAGATAATTATACTATAGCGACACACCTCTATGCGCTCATCGAGAACGGCTCTTTGAAAATTTGCACAATATAAGAAGCTGTCGCCAATCATGCTCGCGAAAATATCTTCAGAATAACTAGTCAGAGAAATGGAGATGGAAGCAGAACGTAAAATCAGCTATCAGTCAAGAGCTGCCCTATACCACTTAAGAGAACGGTATATTTGTGCTTGCCTTTCCTTGATATGAAGGGCGGTAAGTGCAGAAACTATACAGCCACAATTTTCCTCTCAGTACAAGACCGTCGCCCCCGAAAGCCCGAATGCAAAATAAAACCATTCTACGTCATCCAACCATTCAATACATTATCGTCTCGTTTTCTACTGGCGACCTCGCTTCCAATATCAGATGAGAACTCAGTCTTCCCCACCATCGCCACAACAAAAATGAAGCAAAAAAGAAAGGGAAAAAAAAGATCAAAATGGCAAAACTATATGGTGATAGGCGCATATAGAAACCCCGCGACGGGATTTTTTCTGTTACGAGAAACCAACCTATCCGAGGGTGATTTCTCCCGAAAACTCTTATATGGTGATAGGCGCATACAGAGAAACTCGCGGTTTTTTCTGTTACGAGAGACTAACCACTCGGCCATTCGGCCAAGTTGTTGGGTAGGGTAGTCTCTCTCGGTGGCAGTGTTTGACTTAATTATGTTTATATGGTATAAGTTGCGGGGGGCTGGGCTATGGGAGAAGAGCCGAGATTGGGTTGGAAGGCGCTAGTACGTTATCGGGAAATGGGAAATTGGATGGGCGGTATTCATTTTTGATATTGATTTGTATCGGATATGTTAGAATGGTTATGTTCTTGATGGGCAGGAGGAGGAGACTTTGGAAGTTTCAAGATACTTTGCATTACCACGAGAGCGAGCAACTTCCACTTCACAGCTTTATATATACTGTACGCCCATCTATATTGACTATCTATTTCAATCGATAGAATCATGAAATATTGTCGTCCATCAAAACCAACTTCTTTCTGACGGCACAGCCACTAGCAAAGCAAAAGTGAGGCTACTCACTGCCTTCTCCGTGCCACTGCCCACTTGCAACTTGTGAAGGAAATCTAAATAAAAGATGGAAGTTGAAAATTCCTTTTCATTCAAATTCCACCAACAAAGCATCACTTTCTCCTCTCATCCCATCTACCTCTAAGTACCGTAAGTGAATCCAAATCCGACGGCCAATCCATATCTACATCGGGGTTCCAATCAGCCGACATCAACCAGTATTGTAGTATGACCTTTTAAGGTTTCTCTTCTTTGGACTTTTGTTCTTTTGTTTCTTACACTACAACCTTTTTTTACTTCTTATTTTCAGATCGTCCTAGTAGATCTACAATAGGTCTCCATCTTACAACAATTCAACAACACAGTACAATACATTACAATAATAGCATTGGCTAAGGTACTTTACCCATTCCATCTATTGTGTGTTCGACAATAGCAACATTCAATTGATTGATATATCAAGGCTAACGATCTAGATCGCCATCATGAGCGACTCGCAAATCCACTCTCTTGCTACAACGAGCACTTTAGCATCGGCATTACCATCCAATGTGGGATCGGTATCTGATTCATTATCAAGACCTGTGAAGGCAAAGATTATTCTTAGACTCAATAGGAAGGAGAAAGATCTCGCAAAGGAGAAGAAATTTGTGTATGTCTAATTATTTACTACCTCTTTTACTTGATTCGCGCATTCTCGTATTCCTAAATACATATAACTTTACTGACCTCAGAACAGTGAAATCATCGAGAAGAATTTCAAGATCCGCATCCCTCAGGAGATCTGGACTCGTTCCGCCCTCTCAGAGCAATTGTAAGCCTCTCTTTCCCTCCAGCTCCCAAAATCAAAATCACTAACCAATTCTCCAAAGAGCTGCACGCGATGACCCAAATAAATTCGTCTACTTCCCACTTCTTCCTCCAGAGATCCGGCACATGATATGGAACTACAGCCGCAAGCCACGCTTCCTACGCCTCTCTCTCAACAGCTCCACGAATGTCTTCAGCAATAAACACATTCCAGCCATCCTCCACGTATGCCAAGAATCCCGCATCATCGGACTCAAGCACTACCGTCTTGCTTTTGGAACCAGCCCTCCTGTAGGCGAACCTTCAGATCTTCTTGATGAAATGAAATCCTTTGCCATCTCTTCTGGCGTCGCTCTTGAGGCTGACACTAACCGCAACAATAATGCGCATACGTATTTTGATTTCGAAAACGATGGTTTGATTGGGGGCTGCACCGAGACGGGCAACTGCACACAACACAAAGCCTTCTACCCGATGGCGTTGAGTCCCGATCAGAAGCTCGTGAAGCGAATTCTCTGGATTGCTCCAATGAAGACCCATTACTTGTGGCCGGTATCCAAGATGTTTCAGAACTGCCAAGAGCTACTTTTGATGCAAGTTACTAATCTCCGGAAATACAGCCAATCCATCATTATGGAGGAGGAATTGGCAGCCAATTATGCAGAGTTGTTTCGCAATAAGGGGATTGCTAATTTGAATGAGTGGTGGCAGGATAAGCAGAAAAAGATGATGAAAGTGGGCGTGAAATCGGAGATGGCGGATATGGCAAAGAAGATGGTGAGCACGGTGCGTAGGGTTGAGTTGTTGAGTGAGACGACAATTTTGGGCAATTGTGGAGAGACGCTTCGAGTTACGGTTAAGGGGGAGCTGGCGTTCAAGGTGGATAGCGGATGGGAGGTTGAAGGAACGAGACCAAGGTTTGGTCCTGTGAGGGAAGATGGAACATTATAAAGTGGACTATTCTTTTGCTTTTGCGAGAATAGTTTTGTGGACACATCGATGGATGGATGGTTGGCATGGTAACTTTTCTGTTTTATGGGATGGAGATGACCCTTTGGGAGTTTGGATGCGTTTTAATGGATTTTTTTCGATGGCAGTTTTGCTTCTTTGCTTTTCTGAACCTGCCACTAATGCAATAATTCGCGTTAGAGCTCTAGTAATAATCAACACAGTACAATAGAATACGATAAACCTTAGAAAAACATCAACATATCTTCGTAGCATGGGTGTGACTTCTCTAGATATAATTACACATATCATCAGCTCTCCAGAAACATCACAAGTTCGAGTCCACACAATAACCTTTATGACCCGACGTTCGTTCAAGTAAATATTCCCATTCCATTCCGGCCAGTCCTAATTTATAGCCAAATTCCCAAGTCTACTGGAGTTCTGGATATCCGAAGCACTCTTTCCGTTCCTTTGATTCCTAAACAGATTCGATTAGAAAAGCTTCATTATCTAAAATATATTGCAGAAATATATGGTTTTGATCAAATAGTCCCAAAATTCTCCTTAATATCACTCCTCCCCATTGTCGTCATTCCTTGGACCACTATATTCAGTTCCCTGATTCACCGTGCTCAATCGTGCGCAAAGACCCAAGAAAACCACCGTCTCCGTCGCCGCAAAGTGGTTCAATGCATCAATGAACCCTTGGAGATTTTTGCCGAAGCTATATTCGAATTTATCCATCAGATCGCGCAATTTCGCGAGTGGGTGACCCCTCGCTTCTCCTCTGCTTGCGCTCATTGTAGATACTGTATTCTCGCGGCTATGACGACCCTTTTCCGCTTGTAAGCGCTCCCATTGCAGTTTGCACATTGTGGGTGGTCGTGTGGATGTTTGCAGGTCGGGATCTGATTTCTCTAGCTCTTTGGAAAAGCGAGCTGTGAATGAGGCGAAGTGAGTGCATGTTTGTATAAGCTTCGAGTGTCTCTGTTTAGCATATTAGTGTAGATACTTGGATTCAAGATATCATGGGGATAATACTCTTAAAAGTTTACTGTTCGTAAGCATACACTCTTTCAAGCAAGTATCCAAAAACTCAACATGATCCCGCATTAGTTCATCCACCGTGTTAACCGTAGGCTTTGCACCACCCGGCGCATCATCATTTCCCAGTTTCGCCATGAGAGTTTGCCAATTAGGTTCAATGACCTCGTTGGTACAGAAATACAGAAGCTGTTGAACAAAAACCAGCATTCTGGCACGCAGAACAAAGACACGACGTTTCCAGAATTCCACCTCCTTATTAGAGATTTTGTGGGACCAGCCCACGGCTTTATTCTGCGATTGCCAGTTTCCTAGTAATTGTCGCTCTAGAACTCGCAATGAGAGGAGAAATCGAAAGAGCACTTGGTATCTCCAGATGGTTTTTCGGCTGATCACCAATGAGACTGGGAATGGAACGGAATAGTCTAGTTGTAAGGATGTGAATCCAATAGGCACTCTATCGCTCTCGCTCGCAACCATACTAAGTGCATGAAAAGAATCGCCCTGCTCCATCCCGGAAATATTAACCACTCGAGTCAGCGAGTCCATCAGACTAGTTGTGTTCATTTCCACCCTGAGATCATCTTTAAAAGGATCTGGCGCTGCTCCCGGTTGGTACAAAACGAGATCTAGTAAGGATTGGATTTTACTCATATTAATCTTATCAACCGGTTTCCGAAATTCAGAAGCCCCCAGCTCGAGAAAGCTGGTGAAGATGTAGGATTGATCAAACATGAAATAGTGCTTTAATGAGCGTAATCTTGCCGGTAAAGCATGAGTCGTAAGTAGCAATTTTAGTAAAGATTCGTTGGCATGCGCATAGGCGTTGTTGATATTTTGCGAAAATCGCACATCGTCGAATGATTGTGGTAGATCTTGGGTGGTCTTGCTTGTGTCAATTCCACCACATTCACGTACCACATTTAGGTACTTCCCAGCCAGCAGAATCTTGTTCTTGACCAGTTCTAATTGCGGTGGGGTGTTGTCTCTTATGGTGTATCGTCGTTCCCAGTACTCGTCTGTGTAGTCCTGTTCTAGTTTTTCTCTCTTGATACTCTTTTGCTCCCGGATGAGGAATTCTCCATGCGGGTCTTTGATCACGCCGTAATGTAACCAGTCATTGAGCATTGTCATGTAAGGCCGACTTGCATCCTTTAATAAGGATGTCAGGATTGCCCGAGCGGCTGGGTTTCCCGACATTGTGTCAAGTCGTGTCGTAAGTAAACGCAGCATATGTCCACCTATACATATTCTCTTATTCAGGATATTATTTCCTTTACTCAAATCCCCACCCGCACGTAGAGTTTCAAGAATATTCTCGAAATCGTCAACATCGTTATCAGAATCATCTTCTTCCAAAACAGAGCTCTGTTTCAAGATATCCCGCCCAAGAGAATATATTTGATGTAACATATGCGCTGCCGATAAAGTATGCAAATTCAAAACATTCAACGTAAAGTCGGGATTGGTAAGTAACTGAGTTTCTAACTGTACGACCAAGACAAGATAGTCCTGCAAATGCTTCCTAATTCCAGCACATAAAGCATGGCTTACTGAGCCATAATCCCGCTGTCCTTGCACTTCGAGAAAAGCTTCAATCGATATATAAGAAGTTGCCATCCTCAACATTCCCGTAGCAAGATCGCGTAAACTGGGGTCTAAACCAGGAAGAATGATGAATTGGGGTCCAGCCAACCGATCCTTTTCGGAAGAAGGATCGTACGATTGAGCATAGCGGATATATTGTCCTTCGCAACCCATCAATCCGAAAAGCACATCTTCCAGTATGACGGCCTCTTGTATCTCGAGGGATAATTCTGCCAAGGCCCGCGGTTTTCGTGTGCTGGTTGAGGCCAGAGGTGGTTTGGATACTCTGGACGCGAGTGGGGCGGTTGTATATGGCACCAGTGATACTACCGGGCTCCATGGAGCTATAACTCAATCGTCAGTCAATTGTTTTGTGAGGTATGCTTTTTCGACTCACACTGTGGCATTTCTGGTCCACGAACTCTAGACGTACGACCACCGGGTGCCATTCTTGGTCCAGGACTCGTTATGCACGTAGTCAGCCCTCTGGTAGTAATTGTATCCTTCTCCACGCCTCGCGTTCGCGAGGGGTACACTCTGAAAGTAGTTCTATCGCGAATCTCGCGTCGAATAATGTTTCCCCATGAATGAATGGGTGAGCCGATCCTGGCACTCAAATGCGGTTCTGCGGCTTCTCCCTCGGGGCATTTCAACGTATATTACTAACAACACCTGAAGAAAGCTGTTGGAACAAATACAATACCTGTAGGTCGACATTACTTGTACAGTACATATATGGGTCCCCAGAAGTAAAGTACATGGGTTCTTGTGGAGCACCGTAATCCGGTCAAGAATGCACATGTGGGGCTATCAACCTAGCAAACGCCGCTCTGAGTCCCATGCTTCCGCCAACCCTTTCGCAGTATAAGAGGTGCACTGACTCTGGGTTAGGATGTCATTGAGGCAAAATCTGCCGTTCCTGTTGGCTTTTGGACTGGACAATTGTTAAGTTGGGTGGATCTTAGTGATTATCTCGTTCCAAATATTTACAACCTCCAAATTCTCCACAGCAACTTTCCCCCATCTGGCACAGCCATCTTCTCTAACCCCCCTCACCCCCATCACCCAATACCTACGAAACCCCACCCGCTTTCAACGCCTCAGTAACCACACCCACCATCTCCAACAACTTCTCATCCTCCAATCGCCTCGCCACACACTGCAGCGTAACAGGCGTCCCATGATAAAACTCGGCATCATAATCCGCTTGTAACTTCGCATCCTTCTCATTCAAAGCTTTCCACTCAGGGCCTCTAGGTGGATCAAGTTTGCTATCGGCGAACGTTACAGGGAACGTACAAGCCGGGTAATCTGTTTAGATGTAGGTTAGTTGATCAGTTTCTTCATTTTCACAAAGAAAAAAACCAAGAAGATATAAAATCAGCGCGGGGGATGAAGAAAAAGAGGAAAATCTCACCCAATACATTCCACACCCCTGTAAAGTTAACACAGAAAATATCCGTCTGCGTAACCCCCAATCTCGGCGCTGTCCACGGACTCGCTGGCATAATAACCGCATCCATCATTCCCTGTCCATCATCTCCCGTCTGCGTCCAGCGATCCAAGTACTCCTTTTGGAACGCATTTCTCCTCGTAATCATCTCTCTCAGTTTCGTTGGACCTAAGGTCTGCTCGCCTTCATCGTATATCTTCTCGTAACTCTTCATGCTTCCAAAGACCGGTTCGTCATGCTTGCGCGTGAGTTCGAGGATAGCCGCTCCGCCTAATGTGTAAAATGAATTATTCATCTCGCTGACCATCTCGGGGTGTTTGTGAGGAGTCCATTCGAAGACGGAGTGGCCGGCCTCGAGGAGAGCTTGTTTGGTGAGGGCGAGACCACGCATAATGGGTGGGTGTACGCTAACTTCGCCGTCGTTGTCGGAGATTATACCAATGCGTAGTTTGCGGCCTGCCGGCTGGATGGTGTTTTCTCGCCAGGGGACGGGCAAACATTTGGGGTCGTAGTGCCAAGGTGAGACTTCGGATGATAGAACGGCTTTGCAATATAACTGGAGTGAGGAAAGGGATTTAGACATAGGTCCGTTATTCGAGTAGATGAAATCTTGTCCCGAAATTCCGGATTTGGTGCCGTAGATTGGAAATCTTCCAAACCTGTGCTATTGTTAGATACTAGAAATTGTCAGAAACAAGTTTTGAAACTTACGTTGGTTTAAGCCCATAAAGTCCGTTAAACGAACTCGGGATTCTGATGCTCCCTCCAATATCGGTTCCTATACCCAATGGACTTCCATTCATAGCCAAAAGCACACCCTCACCACCTGAACTTCCTCCAGAGCTCGTGCCCCTATGATATGCTCCATTAGTTTCTCCCCACACATTTGAGATGGTTTCCATCATCATCATAGCCACAGGCACTGCCGTCTTTACATAAAACACCGCTCCGAGTTTACCCAGCAGAGAAATAAGAACTGTCTCTTCATCTTTCTTGGTCTCGACATTGGCATAGCATGACATACCAATGGATGAGGGGTGTGGAGGTGTGACGAAACAATCTTTCAGAGAAATTGGTAGACCGTGGAGAGGTCCTATGACTTTACCAGTTCTAGCTAGGTGATCATCGAGAAACTGGGCTCGTTCCAGTGCTTCCGGAATGAGTATTTCTGTCAAACAGTTCGTCTAGAATGTTTGTTAGTTGGGCATGTACACTACATACCATTGGAGATGTGACAAACCAATTGATGAGCCACTACTGCGGCTTTAGAAAATGCTTTAGTAACCTCGACTGAAGTCCATGTTGTTTCTCGGATGTTTCGAAGTATATCATCTGCGTTTGATTCGATGATTTTTAGTTCATCATGTGTGAAATGACCAGAGGTTTTTGGAACATCAGTCACATTCCGGGGCAGACTCTCCAAGTGTTCCTCGGGTAGGAGGTATTCTTTCGGCAGAGCATCGGTTCGGCGTTTTTGAGCTATCGCTGCGATCTCTTTATGATGCTGATCCATCTCTGAAAGTTGTACGTGAATGGTGGCGAAGATGTTTGCTGGAGTAGTGTCTAATTAATATCGAAACCAACAAGCTTGATACCGTTACTTATAATCTTGAGGGGAATTGGAGATTGATCTGTCCACAGGATTGGTCTTAAGTACTTTAGATTCTAAGATTAGCGGAGATAGATTGGCTGTTTTGCAAACTCGATATTATTCACTCTATCTATCTATGTTATCAATCTATCAAGGTATTGTTGTTGTCAAATAAACTTTACCGCACGTTGTTGCCAAATTTAGTAGGTGGGGGTGGTCCCGATTTCGGCAAAGGCGGCTTATCATGATATGGTTATCGGGTCCAGATCCGAAGCTCCTTTCAAGAATAATCTCAAACACCGCGATTCACATTTGAAATTCTTCCCAACTCATTAAATTGATGATGTATATAAGATCCGGGTATAAAGCTTTATCAATTCCCATAACACCATAAAGCTAGCCGTCAACCATCATGATTCGTAGTTTCCACCTATCCCACCAGTGCATCTAACCCGAGCCCAATTCGTTCCTCTATGGAATAATTATCACGCCGCGCCTGGCAGTTCCTGCTGCTTTCGTATTTGCGTTCAGAACTCCAACATTGGATATTAAAAGATTGACATCCGTATCACTGGCGGCCGCTCCTCCAGTCTGCAATGCGATTTGTTGTTGAGCAGTTTCGCATGCATGTGTTGTAACTTTGTTCGTGACGCTATTTCGGAGTTAGTTATTTTTACTCTCAATCCTCATCGATCCCAAGAGAAGAATATGTGGACATACAAAGCAATATTTCCTGCACTTCCAGTTCCACCTCCCAGACCCGCCTTCGAAGCTGTATTATTCGCTCGTCCAGCATCCGTACAGCTGTTGATCGCGGCTGTCTCGGCGGCTGTCAGTGTTGCTGCGTTGGCACCGCCTGTTCCTAGCTTCGCGATTGCTGCCATAGCTGCGGCAGGTATGGTAAGTGCTCCTTGATCCGTGGCGCCAGCGAGGACAGTGGCAACGTTGGTAGTACTGAGAACAGATGCACTTGCTGAGCCTACAAGGGCAACGAGAATCGAGGATGAGAATTTCATGGTTGTGGTAGATTTTCGGGGTGTAGTGACAGAAGCAGGTGATGAGTATACTGGATGATTTGGGAGGTAATTGAACGGATGGAAAATTTACAAAAATTAAAAAAATTAAAACGAATGTCGACCAGCGCACAGGAAAAGATTGAAGAGATGAAGATCAATAGAAACTAGGAAATTTCCATCAACTTATAGGAGAAACTCCGTACTACTTACTCGAAGATGGGACGACAAACCGTTTATTCATGGCTGTGAAACTGTGATGATTTTCAGATGATGATACATCTGGGGTTACGGAAAATACAAGCGAAGTGGTTGACAGGAGTGCTCGTCTGATCTTCAAGATGGTGAGGGAAATCATAATCTGAAACCAACTTAAATACTACCTCAATTTGCAAGATCCGCGGGTATTACAATAGCTTTCACACAAACAATCATATCCATTCTACAAGGTCTCCGTCGCCAAGCAAAATTGCAAGTGGAAATGTTAGACATATGAGACGATATCCAGCCAGTACTATAGCCGGAACTTTTCTTGAAGATCTCAATTGGGGAACATAGCCCGAACATAGGTAAATCAAGAGTATGATGAGTATTGTTATTGTGTCCATTAAAAGAAATTCACACTCTTATAGTAAAGGAAGAGGTGAAGAAAATTTTGAGGATATAATAATTGTTCTGCCATCATCTATAGACATTCGACCCAGAGTGTAGTAGGGAAGAACGCATATGCTCAAATGGGGTCCATTAACATTTAGTTTCACATGAGTATCTTCGTGGAAATATGTCTTGGGTCATAATGCTCTCATTCCGTATCAACGCCATATTTCAGGTACCGATTTACCCATGCCCATGCCTGTAATCGTGAACGTCGTCGTAGAAAGGGATGATGCCATCGCATTTTTGAATGAAGATGGATCAAGCTGTAAGAATGGTCATTATTGTTGGACAAGGAGAGATAACAGGTGAATACTTACTGTCCAAATAATCAGCAGCCATCAATAACTCCAAGCACAATTCTGGCGGCATCTCCATGTCTGGCACATTTTCAGAGTTTCGATGTTTGTAGTTGTAATAAAAGTATTCAGCAACCTTTTCGAGAACAATTCCACTGTTACCTTTGATTAGTACGGCATAATAATCATCATAGCATTGACGTATAAGCAAGCCATGGAGAACAATTGCCAATTCAAGAGCAAAAAGTAATGTTTACTCGCAATGTTCGTTGACATTTAGATTGGCTGTGGGATGAGGAAGACAAAAAGATTTTGCGAAAAAAGAAAATTTTAAAGGCAAGTTCAGGCTAAGAAGGAAACAGACATAAAAGCGGGTCTCAGATCAAGTGTAAAAACGCGACATCCAGCTCCGCTACGTTCCCTCCATAAGAAGGAAAGAGGGTCTGTATCGTGATAGCTGATTTTCATCACTGACGGCTTTAAACCTCTTGAGTACCTAGGTAGAGAGAGGTTCATGGATGGCTTCGACTGTTTAAAGCCTTTGTTTGAAGCAAGAATGATAAAAGGAACAACCTACTTTATTGCTGGAAAGGAACATATCCCAGTTTGGGATTCTGCCCAACCACCTGAGAAGCATATATTAGACTATATTCCGCAATGGAATGGAATGATACTACTAAAGTATAGTAATCAAACGATTGGGAATGGGTAGACAAACTTGTAGGATCCAACATCTTTTTGATAGCTCCTGAAGTACAAGCAGCTTCCCTCAAAACAACGAATTCAAATCCATCACTTGAAATAAGGGTAACATATTTGCTTTGGTTTGATGTTGCCATGTTGGATATGTTGGTAATAGAAAGGTGATGAGATGAGATGGTTTTTGTAAGGAGATGGAAACTCCTGGCGGAAGTTGTGAAATGCCTATGGTGCTAAAATCTTCAAACGCGTCTTTCTTTCACGAGCTTCTTTCACGAGCCAACGTGACTGTGAGATATTTCAAGGTTCCAAGGTTTCCTGCTTATTAATTTAATTAACCTTATCTTATCACGGGGAGTCGGATCTTGTAGATTTTCCGTTCTGAAAGTGCTCCCTCCCATAATTTAGAGTGCTGAGCACACATTTCTATGGATCATAGATCTACAGCGCTTACACGCAGCCCTTCTAATTCAAAGCTCAGGCCAAAAGGTGAAAATGCCCATGAAAATTAACAACCTTATACGAACCTTGAAATTGATACGACGATTAGGTCAAGTTTACCTAATAGTTCTTCCTCTACGGACGGACAGTTACGATACTCCGGATTTACCGGGCAAAGCTTGAATATTATACGACAACAATGGCCTGTGTGCTGGTCCATTCAAAAGAGCCCAATTTGCCAAGGAACCAGCCCAATATACAAAAGACTAATAAAGTAGATGTACCTAAGTACCTACTAGGTAGGGTAGGTAATCCCAAACTTATAGGGGCCTAAGGGGAGTCGAAAACAGTTGAAGTGGTAAATTATCTCCGCCAGGCCCCCCTAGTGAGTGTTACATTAAGATGTATAGAACATATCTATCACCAAATGCATAAGAATTTGGAGGCCATAATATACTAGGTGGTTGCTGGCTTCTTAAGGCCTCCTGAGGTTCATATTGGTCGGGGTCTCGATTCACTCATGATGATGATGATGATGAGGATATCTTGGAAAACAAGTACTTTACACAGCTTTTTGAAAAGTCAATGTTTGTTTTGTGAAGTTTATTCTTGCTGAGAGAGATTTTCCTACCTAGGTAGCTAGCAATGCCACTAAATTGCTACGCCCCCGCCTCAAGAAGATTTTCAATTTACCTTCCAAGGTTGTTCATAATAATTTGCCTATTTCTTTAGCCAATACCTAGGCAATTCCTCCCTACCCGTAATATGTATTTTCGTACAGAATACGGTACATAATATGGATTGTGGATACCAGGCTTATGTGCTTACTTGGTGCATCATACTAAATTAAGTAAAAGGGTTGATAGTTCTTGCTTTTACTCGGCCGTCGCCTTCATCTTGATCTCTTTCCAACTTTTGGATCTTTTTTTTTTGGTTTTCTTGTACATCATTTTTGATCATGGAGGGCGTTCTTGCCGTAAGCAAACGCTTCTTCCTTCATATATATAGAACTTTGCTCAATAGGTAAATACAAATTCTCATATATTTTTGTTTATGGCTTGCTCTTCCTCTCACGCGACAGCAAAGACTGACTCGATTGCAGACATTCATTTTTTGGTTTGCTAAGACATATCCTAATCAACCTAACATTTATTCTTGCATGGATAACTACATTTAAAAATGGTGAGCTCTGGTATTATTTATCGGCGCATGTCAATCATACTTACAATGTTTTTGCAGCATGGCGAATTAGTCCTACGATACGTCCAGCTATTGACGTCAACTACCTTGAAAAACTAGATGAACGATTCTTCGATTTGGGTTTCTCTGGTCTTGCGATGCAATTCACCTGCTCGGTGATCGGCATATTGTGGATCTATACACTCACACGACGATCAAAACTCGCTCTTCTAGCAGCCCTGCCACCAATTATCCTTAATATCGAATATGGACTGTCCCACTATCTCTGCGAAGCACTCGATGTTTTCACATGGCTTTCCTACGGTGTGATGCACTTCATATCCCCATTCTTCGCTGCGTTTTGGCTATGGCTCTTTGCTCCACCGGGGGTCGTATCAGTATTCGCCTGGTCTTTTGGAATACAAAATTGTTTAGGAATAATCACCCATCTCTCATTCCCTACCGCGGCACCATGGTACGGTGATCAATACGGTTATCCTCTCCCAGAAGGCAACTACAGCATGCCAGGATCAGCCGCTGGGCTTGTCCGCGTCGACAAAGTTCTCGGCACACATATTTATGCAAATGCATTCAAAGCATCCCCTCTCGTATTTGGTGCATTCCCTTCTCTCCACGGAGCCTTTAGTTGTTGTTGTTTCTTCTTCATTGGCAGATATTCCAGAAAGGGCGTTTTCCTACTTGGATTTTATGTTATGTGGCAGTGGTTTTCCACAATGTATTTGAGGCATCATTGGCGTATTGATCTTTTGGGCGGGTTGGCATATAGCGCTTTTGCGTTCTCGCTTTTTTACAGAGGCCTACAGAAAATTGATCGAGCGTATGCCAGCGGTGTTAGCGGTGGTAATGGATGGCAGAGATTATTCGAAGGCACACGACTGCAGTATTGGTTTGACAGGAGGCCAGACCAACGAGGATATGATGTGCTGTTGGCAGAACGAGACAGTGAAGATGAGAGCAAAGAGATGTCGTCAGAAGATTGGGCATCCTCGGCGACTGAGAACCAATTGGAGAACTCTTGGGTGCGAGACGAAGGGTTTACATGGACTACCAAAGATCCAACCTCCCGTAAATAGACTTTGGGTGGTACGTAGATAATGGGAACACGACGAGTGTGTGTCAATAAGATATGATGCAACGTAGGAACGAATCTGATCAAAATATGGAGTTGGTTCTATTTGTGGTTGATATTGGAACATACCAGGTGTCCTGTGAAATGATGGCAGATTGATCAGAGGATTATGTAGTTTAGAAATGAAGCATAGACTCTGCTATTCGGTATCAATGTTCATTAACAAGGAACAGGGGTCCACATGTTTCGTAGTCTTTCAACCTTTCGAAGCAAGGGTGGGAGACGGGAGACTTCGAAATGTTGGGAGATGACAGCAAGTCGGCAAGTAGGTTCTCTGGACTTGTATATCCGTACATCAAGTACAGTTCCATAAGGTTCATCATAATGGCCCTTGATATAGCCAGTAAGCAAATAAAAACCTTTGAAGATGTGAATGATAGTCTGAATAGAAACATATAAACAGAACTTCTTAAGTTTAATCCATGCAGGTTAAACCATTATGCATCTTGAAAATGTACAAGTAATCCCGAGAAACACCAGAACTCCCATATAAGGTATTTGCAGAAAGATCCATCTAGCCCACTCAACTCTTCAACGCCTCTAGCCTTCCCCTCATCTGATCCAACATGGCCTCCGAATCCGCGTCTTCTTCCTCGACAACCTCCTCCTGCTGTACGGGCGCTGGCAAATTCGGCGTAGCCTGTACCTTGCCCATCCTATCCTGCAAGATTTCACCCAACACCTTATCGACCTCATCCTCCGCCTCGTCATCCTCCTCCTCCAACTGCTCCGGCATCATTTCCCCCACCATCTCCTCGATAATCCCCGCCTTCACCAACTCCTTACTCAGCTCGCCCATCGTCCCCATCAACTCCGGCAAGCGCACTAGACTATTCACATCCTTCATGATGCCCACCGAAGACCTTATACTGCCCTCAATCTTGCGCACCGCAAACGCCTCATTGACTTGCATTGCCACGCTATTCAACTGCGCTTTCGACGTCACGAGTCGTCGGGATGTGTTTCGTGTGCGGATGAGCTCGCGTGCAAAGATTCGGGTTTCGGCCGCGGCTTGCTTGGCTTGTGAAGGGTTGCGTTGCGCTCGCTTGTTGGAGGCGATGATCAGGTTGCGGGTTTTGTTCTCGACGGCTTTGAGCGCCGCGATGTCCCGGTCGAGTTTGCGCGTGTTTGCCCGAATGAGGCTGTTACATTTTTGTACCTGGGGTAGATGGTTAGAGAATGTGCATGAAAGGAAGAGAGGATGAATCGGCTTGCGTACTTGGGCTTTGGGATCGGGTTTCCAGAATACCGCTTTCAATGATTCCATAATGGCATGCGAGGTTTTGTGATAGCGATTTCGGAGCAAAATGGATTGAAATGTAAGAGATCTCTGTTGTCTGGTGGTGTCTTTTGTATTTCGGGAACTAGGTAGTAAAGTACGGTCTGATTTGTTTTTGATCGAATCCAGAAATAGATTATAGAGTACTAGATGTGCAAGTGGTAAATGGCTTCCCTACTACTAACTTGAAAGCAGTGTTTGGGGTTTAGGCCCAAGCTCAATCAGTGACGTTTGGCTTTAGTTCTAGTTCTAAGCCGCACATACAATTTAACGTGGGGTTATCAAATGAGAAAATCCACCCTAAATAGCAACATCTTGGATTGAATTTTATTAAAACATCAGATTGAAAAAAATAAAATCTAAAAAATTTATATAAATTGAAATATATTTTAACTGATCATAAAGATACCTAGATATTTAATTAATCAGACACTCTCATCAAATATTTTTTTGAAGTTATTCAAGTTGGTACAAAACGAGATCTAG
>JWJA01004527.1:0-47118 GCA_000812885.1 Lanzia echinophila
TCTATAACCCATGTATAAATGTAAAAGGACGGCAAATTACCGAATATATCGTATTTCGTGATTTAATTCCCCAATTAGCTGTTTGAATCAAACTTCAAAAGAAGCTCCGATTACGTACGAATTGAAGCTTTTCTTTTCCCTCAAGTTCGTTCGATTCAAAGCTCAATTAGGCACGATTCAATCGTCGTTAAGTATGATTATAAAGACGGCAGGTGAGATAGATGTAGGTAGTGAACAAGGTAGGTAGTGAGTTACCTAGAGGTAGGTAATAAATTAGGAAACGAGAGCGACGACACTTAAACCAACGATCACAATAACATAACATCTAATAACTAAAGGAACTTCAGTCCCGTACTAGTAAACCTCGCATATCCGGCAGACACATCCGCCTATCCTTCCTAGTCCTATCCCAAGACAAATAGATATATTTCAACCAAGCTACGCTACCCTGGCTAGCTGGAGCAACTACCATTGGCCCCTAGGTATTCTCTGGGTTATAATATAATGGGTAAGATGCTAATTTTTTTTGAATATATTGGTCAACCTATCCTTCCAACTCCTATCCTAAGACAAAATGCGTTTGGGTCCCCTTAAAAAGCGAGACCTTTCGAGCTTTTTGTCTATAACCCATGTATAAATGTTCGGCCTAGGCGGTTTGATAAGGACTCTACCATAAAAGCACCTTTTGATGATATTGTTAAATATCGAGAAGCGCAATGGTAACATGAACAAAAAGCAAGTTCCACATGGAACTTAGACTAGTGTTCCCACTCCACTTGAGTATGCAATTTGTAAAAGCCGGAGAGTGATAAGATATCGATGCAACGAATAATACTGGAAGATGCATAGTACACACAAGGGCAACGCTGCATACAAGTGAACTAGAAAGCTATATATAAATTACAAATAAAAAGCACACCGAATATATATACTAAGGATCCCCGCAAAAATGCTGGAAAAATCTTCTCCCAAACTAGTTATACACATCTAATATCCAGAGATAAGAAAAAAATGTATGAGACAACAATGCTAAAAGCAGCCGAATGGTATGGAAAGAAAGTAGCAACAAATGAAAGAGTGATGGAAAGGAATGGAATACAAGGAAAACAACGATCAAACGTTCTGGTATCTATCTATATGAGTGAATAAATGAAACGGCCCGTCCTTCGTTCCTGATCCTGCCTCCCATTTCTATAGTATGTGTACAACCATTTGCTATAATACAACCGCCTCTTATGAATTACGCCGCTCCAGCAGCGAATCCCACCTGTAATATACACCCCCGCCATCTATTTCCAGTGCCTCACGCCTCAGCACAAAACATACAGACTGCACATCATAGCCAGCCCCGAAATCATACTACACCAAAAACACACATTATTCAGCACCCTCTTACCTCTCACCCATTTCGTGCGCTGCAAGATTACAATAGGCAACTGGCTCATCTGTGCCATGAAGCCATAGCCTCGAATCTTTTTCGTGATGCATGCCATGACAATTTCGTGGCCAATGGCGCTAATGAGAAAAGTTATGAGAGTGGCGAGCTTGCGCCCGATATGCGGCCGTGATGCCGAGTAGACGTGGCGTCGGAAAAAATGATGGACTGGAATGTTCCATTCGCGGGAGAATTCTAGCCAATCGACGCTGTTCCACCAGTCGGAGTAAAAATGACGATCTGCGAAACCTAAGGTGGGTGTTAGTGGAAGTGGGGCTAATTAAGAAAGAAAGACCTAGTTTAACATACATGTGATCTCTGCGAATGCACCGAGGACGTATTCAAAGATGACCAGGAAGACGAGGAGGAAGGTTATCATGAATGGCCAGAGTAGCAAGCTAATTGACTCTGCGAGGATTAAGGCAGTTTCGGAGAAAGACGTTACGGATTCGAGGCGTTGAGCAGATTCAACCATAACCGGTAAAATGAATTCCTCGGAGGTAATGGTTAAAAGGAAGATGACACCAAATGTAGCCAACACCTTGTAGCCTAATTGTGACCATACAATACCTGCTGTGCGTGGGTACTCGAGTTCGTAGCACAGAGTGGGACAAAATATATAGTCAACGTAGTTCCACCATGTTAGGTTACTGGGGTATGTCACTGCGCCTAATGGTGAAGTAAGTTCAATGGCAAGATCTTCCCGTAATCTTGAAATTTCATCGGCTTGGGTTTGGGCTGCAAGATCTTTCGATGGTGTTCGTGCATGACCTCCAGAACTTGGATATTGGTATGCTGGAGCCTTTGAAGCGGTTGATGGAGAATCCAATTCCCGTAATCTCCTTTCTGTTTCTCTCAAATGTCCGTTATAGAAAGCATATGAATGCATTTTCATAAGTAGGGTCAAGGTGTGGAGTACGAGGAATACTTGTGCAGTCCAGGTCCAGTCCCGTAGAAATGGTACACTAGAACAGTTAGATCCAGCTTTTCCTTCCCAGAAGTTTGGAGAAAACTCACTATACCCAAAATGCCATCCAGATAGCTTGATATACGCTTTGCAAAGCCATTCCTCCATTTGCCCAACGCAATCCAATCATCTCCCCCGTCTTACTTCTGAATAGCTTGTGTAGAGGTAGACTGATAGCTGTACTTGCCACCATTAATCCATCTGCAACAGCAAGTTCCCATACTTTCACGGTAAACAATTGCCAAATCTGCACTCTCATAGGGTATCCTGTATCCTTGATGTTCCGCAACATTGTGGTAATAGCCATGATTGTAAGAGCAATCCAGAACAAAACATAAAATCCTTGAAAGTCTCGATAGTCGCTATTGGGGTCGAGATGCGATACCCGCGAAGAATACTCTATGGTAGGAAAGATTCGACGTCGTTGCTCGGCTCGAACTTGTTTGCGCGCATATGAAATGGATTGAACAGAAGGGGGCGCATCTTCAGGAACTGGCGTTGATCGACCACTAATTGTATTAGACCCAATGGAATTCTTTTATGCTGCCAAAAACGTACCTATTGGGACCTGTAGATGTGCCACCATTCTCTACCGTTTCGAAGATTCCATTTGGAGGTTGTAACCCCTCTTCACTAATGGTACGAATAACCGCTGCATTTGGAGGCTTCAGAGCTCTCGGGCGTAAGATATGATCATGATTGTCCCCATTAATATAAAATTCTGAAGAAGTAGACATGTTGACAGATTTGAATCAATCGAAAATGGGCAATTTGTTTCGATGTTTTTGTGCAAAGTTCAAACCCTTATTACTCAAAAGTAGAGCTTGTGTTGGTTATGAAGCTCCCCACGAGCACCCTTTTTGAAACGGATCAAAACTTAGAACAAGTTCGCAAAAGATTTCAATGAAGATAACATTTCAAAATATTAAGTAAAAAAGAGAGAATATTAATTTTATTATACCTTACTTTGGAAGTATTTGAGTACGGCGGGTATGTAATCTTGAGAAGAAATATCTAAATACTCCTTATTATTTCCTGCTTATATTAATTTTATCTCGAGGCTGTGTTTACCAACTTTAGAGACCTCAATTACATGTGCGTCAGACAAGGCTACTATTCTTAGCCACAAAAGTGGCTACTACGGAGTACTAGTAGGTATTTTAAAGCCACGGGTCTAACCCAAATTAAGATAGACACCGACACCCTTGAAAGACAATGCACCCAACCAATCCGTATGGCAAGCGAATTATGGTGGCCTTTCCATCAATGATTCTAGGTACACCACATCAGAACAACAATTCAATTTGCAGCCTTTTTTAACTTTGTCTCTTTTTTGAATTGAAATCTTGAAGTTCTCTTAGCTGGTCAATTTAAAAAGTTTGGCCCATCGTGGGCCTTAAAGAGTTGCAAGAATGAGTTCCTGTAAGTAGTACCAAGACTACCCCCATACCCCACGATATATTCTATGGAAGCTTATTATATACCTAGTGAAGCAATTCATTCGCAATGTTCGAGCTTCGAAAACCATCGCAGATGAGCGCGCAGTTGTGCAGAAGGAGAGTGCTGCTATCAGAGCAAGCTTTAGGGAAGAGAGGGGTGATTCTAATACCAGGTACGACACCGCTTCTCGAGCTATGGAACGTATTGACTGATTGATGTCCGCAGACGGAATAATGTAGCCAAGCTACTCTACTTATTTACACTTGGGGAACGAACACATTTCGGTCAAATAGAATGTCTCAAGTTACTAGCATCACCTCGATTTGCAGATAAACGATTGGGATATTTAGGAACTATGCTTCTGCTGGATGAGAACCAGGAGGTGCTCACTTTAGTTACGAACTCTTTGAAGAAGTACTTTGAATTAATTTATCATCACTTGCAGCAGTGTTTGCTGACCTAATACTAGTGACCTCAATCATTCAAACCAATATATCGTCGGTCTCGCCTTATGTACCCTTGGTAACATTGCGTCGGTTGAAATGTCTCGAGACTTGTTTCCCGAAATCGAAACACTTTTATCTACTGCAAATCCATATATCCGAAGGAAAGCGGCACTATGCGCAATGAGAATATGTAGGAAAGTGCCAGATCTGCAGGAACATTTCTTTGAAAAAGCATCGAATCTTCTCTCCGATCGAAATCACGGCGTTCTTTTATGTGGACTGACATTGGTAATAAGTCTTTGCGAAGCAGATGAGGATGAAGGGGGGGAAGAAGGAATAATTGAGAAATTCAGACCGTTTAGCGGAGGTCTAGTGCGAACATTGAAAGGATTGGCCAGTTCTGGGTATGCTCCTGAGCATGATGTTACTGGAGTGACGGATCCTTTCTTGCAAGTCAAAATTCTACAATTACTGAGAGTTCTTGGCCGAGGAGACCCGGAGACCAGTGAGCAAATCAACGATATCCTTGCCCAAGTTGCGACAAACACCGATTCTTCGAAAAATGTCGGAAACTCAATATTATACGAGGCTGTACTTACCATCCTGGATATTGAAGCTGATTCTGGTTTGAGGGTACTGGGTGTGAATATCCTTGGGAAGTTCCTCTCCAATCGGGACAACAACATTCGCTATGTTGCATTAAACACCCTTATTAAAGTTGTTGCGATTGAACCGAATGCCGTCCAAAGACATAGAAATACCATACTAGAATGTTTACGGGATCCGGATATCAGTATCAGACGGCGGGCATTGGACCTAAGTTTTACTCTTATTAACGAAAGTAACGTCAGAGTGCTCATTAGGGAGCTCTTGGCATTCTTGGAAGCTGCTGATAATGAATTCAAGCCGATTATGACCAGCCAAATTGGTATCGCAGCAGACAGATTTTCGCCGAACAAAAGATGGCACGTTGACACTATGCTGAGGGTTTTGTCTTTAGCTGGAAATTATGTCAAGGAGCAGATCTTGTCATCGTTTATCAGACTCATCGCCACAACTCCTGAATTGCAAACTTACGCCGTGCAGAAGTTATATGCTAGCCTCAAGAAGGACATCACTCAAGAGAGTCTTACTCTCGCCGGTGCATGGTGTATCGGAGAGTATGCCGAGGCTTTACTCCGTGGTGGACAATATGAGGAAGAAGAGCTGGTGCAAGAAGTCAAAGAAAATGAAGTTGTTGACTTATTTTCGAGCATTCTGAACAGCAGCTACGCTACACAAATTGCAACCGAGTATATCATTACATCTTTGATGAAGCTGAGTACTCGTCTTTCAGATCCAGCACAGGTTGAGCGCATCCGCCGAATTCTGCAAAGCAACTCTGCAAGTCTCGATATTGAAGTTCAACAGCGTGCGGTGGAATATGGCAACCTGTTTAGTTATGATTCGGTTCGACGAGGTGTGCTAGAAAAAATGCCCCCTCCACAAATCAAGGAAGAATCACGAGTATTGGGCGAGGCGAGCAAGAAACCAAACAAAGCCAACCGCAAGTCGAAAACTATCAAACCAGCAGAGCAAGATCTTTTGTTCGACCTAATGGGCGATGGTGGAATGCCCGGTGCTGATCTCAGCGCTGCTAATGGTGGGTCTCAAAATAACGCAGACCTTCTTGCGGATATCCTAGGAGGTACTACATCTCAACCCACATCACCTGCCGTACAAAAATCAAATATGAGTTCAATTATGGATCTTTTCGATAGCTCCGCCCCTCCTCAACAAACACCCACCGCAACTCCATCCCACGATCTCTTCTCTGGGGTCTCTTCGCCTCCTCCGCAAGCACCAACTATTCCAACCCACCCATGCTACAATAAAAACGATCTGGATATTGTACTGCAACTTCAACGAAACGCCGAAGGCATCATCATCGTGACAGCCCGTTTCAGAAACTCCTCTATGCATCAATCCCTCTCGGCCGTAGCACTTCAAGCAGCAGTACCGAAATCGCAGAAGCTTGAATTGAGGCCAATTACGAATTCGACATTGGAGCCAGGAGGTGAAAGTACCCAGTCTATGAGAATCACAGGTAGTAAAGGGGTAAGTTTATTTCATTATGATCTTTCGATTTATACATGGATATTTTGCTGACAAATGAATCAATAGCCACCGTTGAGATTGAGACTAAAGGTTTCTTATGAGCATCCAGGTGCGGGACAAGTCACGGACCAAGTTGATTGGTCGGAGCCGAGGTAGTAGTTTGGGAGTTTTAGATCACGAAATGCGTGTGGTATTTGTACAAATGAATGAATATTACTCGATATAACCACTGCAGGAAGTCGTGCTCGTGGAAAACCTCACTTGAATTTTTTTTTTTTTTTTGCATTGTAACTTGTCGTGAATGTTCTTCGCTTAGCGAAGCAACCGACGACTTGTAGTAGCTCAATAATGTGAAGGGTCATTGTTGCACAGTATTGGATTGGTAGGTACATTACACTTGATGATATCTTAGTTCGCCCTACACGACCCGATCATAGCTCTACAGTATATAAACCCACACCGTAGCTACGATCGAAACAACTGTGACTGCTTCCTCCACCTACAATAACACACTCTCTCCTTATGGTGAGTTAACGCAAGAATGGATGAGGAGGCTTCCTGGTGTTAATATTACTGTGCTATCAATTTGATCTCCCAGCTTTGGGTTCCACGGCGGTTTTCTTTCTTTCTTCAAAGTCACGATGTGTCAATGGACCCTATTGCTCTAGCTGGCTATTATGGTCTAGCTGCGCCTGCATCCGATGTCGAGGTTCAATTGACGGAAATGATTGATGATCAAGCGATGATATGGATTGGCGTCGCCATTAAATGTTGGACCATTTCGCGGGCAAGACCGTGAAACGTGTTCGCTTTCACACACACTAGGCTACTGTTGCACGTCGGTGCCCTACTTACTTACCCACTTGGCCTTAAGGATACTCTTCTTCAAGCTTTTATGTTTGGTACAGCTACGTACCTGGACTTGTAAATGCAATTCTATAATGTTTTGGAGGATTGGATATCAGATATGTGTATTTTACTGTATTAGGCTGCGAATCGTCCCGGCGTTTAACGGTAAATAATTTATCAGCTGTCGGCATCTATCTAAACAACAAAGGGCAAAGAGCTTAGCAATACTGGATTGCTCAGTCTAAATATGCTGCACTCATTTGCCACTCCATCTCCGCCCTTTCTTGATTACATCTCTCACTGCAACAGGTGCATCCATGATGGGTTCCCACTCGTCCACCCTCCATAGCCCACATGCCCATTCCATTTTTATTCTCTCCAAGAACTTGTCACTCATCCAAACACTCGCCTCCATCGTTCTTACATCAAAAACAAGTGTACTCCAGACTACAATTCCCCCCTCTCTAAGCTTCTCTATAGCAGACCCATGATAATTGCCATTCAGTTCGTCGCCCCAGCTCGGGTCGAGCACCCATCTTAGGTTGGCTGGCAGAAAACCCTTCATCCAAGCAGATTTCGTGAGAAGAGTACCGTTAAATTTCAAGCCACATTGTCTGAAAAGATCAGGGTCCAAAAATACGAGAGCTAGATGGCATGATGGGGAAGAATTCTTCTTGGTTATAGGAATCCTCGGAAAGAGGAGTGTGTAGTTGCTGATATCCTCGAAATCCGGTGATAACGGTGGCGGTAATGCGAAGGGTAGTAAAGGCGTAAAGATTTTAGCCAGTGTTCCCATCTCTTCTGTAAATGGTGCAGTGCATAGATGTTTCTCATCGTATTCGTGGTTTACATGTGCAATGGGGTTAGGCGATTGTCGAGGAGGTCGGGCTGAGGTGCGCACTGTGTCGTTGAGGATATTGGATAAAGCTTCCGAAAGCCAGTGTGACGGATACCCAATGACTCTTAGATGACTGATCAGACGGAATACGATCGTCAGTGTTAGGGGTGAGTAGATTATGAGCTCAAAAACGGATATATCCTGGTTGAATGGCAATGCAAGACGAAAGAACAGGGCATAGAACCATTTCATAAAGGATGGTCGCGGAAGTATCTTGTCAAAACTTCGAGAGAGTGATTTCGAAATTCCATAATGGGTATAATTATCCATTGAAAAAGGATGTTTTCCACGAGATCGAATGGTAACAGATGTCAATTGTTCTAACATTATATCATCGGTAATCGACTGGTACTCGGCAAGATATGCCTCAATGCTATCAAACCAATAGGTATTTCGGAGACAATTTGACTGCAGGGAACTGGTCGGTAGGTTCTTGAGAAGTGGTGAAGCGTACAGGAACGTCGACAAATGGCCACCCACATAATCACTACCTGCTGTTAGTATAAATTACATTGGCAGCGTGAACACTTACGGGACATTGCTTAGGTGGATTCGATCATATCGCATGGGGAAATCCTTCTTGCGAACAACACCTGTAACCCCTTCGACACCCAACTCACCCGTACTATTATCGTCACGATATAGATCAAACCGGAGTTTCTCTGCAACGTCAACATAATCCCCAACTATTCCTTCGACTCGAAGCCGACCCTCAAGCTGTTTGATTGACTTTGCAACATCAATAAAAAATGGCGCAAAATCATAGTACAGGCGAGGAGGCCCTTTCGGTTGAGTTGGTAATTCTTTCAATGTCGTCCACAGCACCCTCCGTGTTTCGAATGGATCATGGCCCATATAAAGGTCGCTCTTGTCAAAAAAGGAGTTGTACGAATCCACATCCATGAGCGTTACATTGAATTTCCAATGTTTCTGGGATGCTGTAGATTGATCATCGGCTGCTTGGAATTGTTGTGTATCAGCATATCCGGTTCGTGCTTTTTGAGATACCTTTCGCTTGGTAACACTGCTGCGGTGTATTGATATAGTTGGAATTCAGTCGCTACTGCTTTCGGAATTTCCTTTGCTCCTGGTGGCAGTAATCGAGTCGCTGTCTTGACGATTTCTTCATTCGTAAGCAACTCCAACGCTTCACTTTTCCAGCTCCTTAGAACCTGAATATAAGGATCGAAGTCTTCCCTGCGCAAATGCAGCCACTCAAGTGGCTGCCCACCTGACTGTAGCGTAGAAAGAGCTTGGTCAATTATTCGCTGCAGGTGTTTGAAAGCAGCAGGAGGTATCATAGCAACGAAGTAGACAAAGAACAAGGTGTTCAGAACTTCCTCCGCTTCGCTAGAATTGGGTCTATAGGTAGATAATTCTTCAAGGAGTAAGAATATGACCAAATCCCTAGCAATTGCGCATTTGTTGATGTCAATCATCGTAAAATGATATCTTTTCTGCTCGATTTTACCTTGGCTTTCATAGGCGGCGATTCCGATCACGGTACGAAGCAAGTGACGAGCGTCGCCGATGCCGGCGAAAAAAAGGAGGTGGTCACTTCGTCGATGCTATGTTTCTGGATATCGGGATCAAATATGCATAAGGCTTCATCGGTGCCAATTGGGAAATACTCGTAGCTGGTTTTCCTATATGGCAGTTTAAATAAGAAACACTTGACACGCAGTGCATTTTTCTTACAACATCGAGCGATAACGTGGTAAGTTTCCAATAATTCGGATTCTTGTAGAAAGATACGGTTCCGCCTTCATAATTCGCTGATTTAGCTTCTCCTCCAAGGCTGGACTGCTTTCATCACTTTTCTGCAACAGTGAAAGTGCTTTCCTTGCTATCACAACGCATGACTCATATTCTCCTGTCTCAAAGTAGGCCCCAGATAGATTACTGAGGGATGTAATGCTTTCCGGTACGAGTCCTGTTGCTTGTAGGTATTTCTGGATTGCTATCATTTGTCACTTCGAGTTTGGACGTTCTCGCCCGCTACATCGCTTACCTTGAAGAATGTTGCCCGATTCGTAGGAGTCATTACCTTCTTGCCTCAAGGTATCTGATTGCTCTAACAGTGTCTTGGCACCACCTGTTACTTGTGACATGGTGGAGACCTGACAATAGATGAGTGTGGAGAATAAAACGTTCTAGAAGCCATGGGTGCTTCTAAGAGATGAATGTAAATATAACTTGAGGCGTATTTCCCAGGGTGAATGGAAAAATAATAAAGGAGTCTGTTCCAAAAGACACTTTCCATAAAACAACATGATATTGGCAGATGTTGCCAGTAACTAGCCGGCCATAACAATGGTCTCCTTTCATGATGTTGATGTAGCTACATGGTGCCCCAACATAATTCATTCACTCCATAGACATACTTGACAAACAGATAGGAAACAAATGAGCAAACAAACTGCTAGCAAAGCCAATTTACCCTTTCTCAAATCGACATTTCTGAGTCCAATCGATGTTCTTCTTTCAGGCCATGCATATGATATTCCCAGAAATAACATTTACAAATTACCAGTAACATTATCCTACATTGGCACTTCAAGTAAAGTTTTAAATGCAATTGAGATGTCCACAGCCACTGGTGTTCTGGGATCCTGTTTTATATGAATCACTGGGACGAAGCTCTGAAGATAGTTTGAGAGCATCGTTACACCCGGACTTTACTGGTGATGTGTATGATGATGCCTGGATGAGTGGTAGGAGAAAGAAAAGAAGGGGAAGGAGCAAGAAAGCAGTTACACAACATTCAGAGATGAAAGGATCATTGTTTGGACAACATTCAGTTTGATGCTAAGGAGAAAGAGGGAAGTGCTTGGATGGAAAAGGGATTTATGTAGAGGATGACTGAAAAGGGATGGAAAATGAGATTATGTAGAACAGATGCTTGGGAAAGCATGTTAAGAGAAGTATCAAACTCACCGATGCTATTGACAAGCAGTATTGAGAGAGAAGGCAATGAGGTGGAATTTTGGTGTGGATATGGATGAGTAAAGGTACCCGGTGACATGATGACCCGGTGAGGCTGTCACAATCAAAGTAGATCATCTTAACTTTTTCATTATATTAATAAATTAAGATTAAAGAAATTAACAATTTCGCTTTATAAATGAGTTTATAAGACTTACTGATTGTAATTACTTAAAATTAATAAGGAAATAATATTGTTAAAGTTAATAGTTGGCTGTTAATCAAGTTGAGAAGGACCCCTCTTACATTTAATAACTTTTTTCTTTCTTCTTTCAACTCCAACCCTTTACATCTAAAAAAAAAGATTATTTTGTTGATTCTCTTCAGTACGTTTTTCTTTTCAGTAATACCTTTCGGGTACTGCTATCTGTTTATATGTTCTAAAGAAAGATTTTTCACAATAATTGAAAGATTCTTTTTAATTCTTTTTTGGATACAATCCATTCATTTAGGTTAGAAGTGAATATTTACCGCACTACAAATCTCTTCCACATACAACCATATTTGGGAATTCATTTTGCGTATGAATACTTGAAGTCATTTCACCTTCTGCTCAGCATAATTTAATGTCTACCTTCATTCCCAAAACCACATTTCTTTCCATCTGAATCATACCAAGCTTGCACGGCCAGGAAAATGACGAAGGAAGAGGCAGACAAGTTGAGGGAGGAAGGCAACGTACTATACAAAAGCCTTGACTTTCCTGCTGGTAAGGCAATTTAATCATCGTAGCTTTCATGTCAATTTTACTAATCTGCTTGTTGATAGCAATCAAGAAATACCTCGACTCTATCAAAGTTTGTCCAGAAAATGACTATGCTCCTTTTAACAATGCTTCTGCGGCTTTTTATGAAGATGGCCAATATGTATTGTGTATTGAGTTCGCCAAGAAGGCTTTGGCAATAATGGATGTGGTATCGGCGGGCGACACAAAAGCCCATCCAGGGGACATGGCCGAAAAGATCAAGAAATTGGAGGCTAGAATTTCGAAGGCAGAGGAATCTTTCAACATTGCTGGAGAGGCAGAGACGAAGAAGCGACGACTGGAAATTCTGGAGAGGTTGCAGAGATATCAGCAAGATATGTCAGTTCTATGTGGCCAATTTCTTACCCCAACGTTTCTCATTACAAAAAGTGCTAACAGGAGTTCTACGTCAGGCGCCCTGCTTCCGAATATACCACAGTTGGTCATGACGATGCGAAATCACTATTCGATCACAAACTCGCAAGCGCATATCCTAACTCAGAATCCAGCCTCATCTCATTCTTTAGCGGTGGTGTTGGCGATGCACGTCATTTCTTTGCATCGTTGATCTCTATTGCACATTATGAAAAGGCTAGAAGTCAAGATCCCCAGAAGCGCAAATATCATTTCACGTTGAATGATGCTAACAGGCATGTTCTGGCACGAGATCTGATTTTCTTCGTCCTACTGGACAAGTTATCACACTTGACTGCCGAAGAAAGCGACGAGAAGCTCCTGCTGCTGACTACGCTTTACTTCGTTTATATTGATCCGATCATGCCGAAATGCTCAAGTATCCAATTGCAAGAGATTATAACTCAATTATTGAGCAGATTGCGAAAGTCACAACAACCTCTAGAATGGATTCATGTCCACGAAACTGATATGCCGGGTTATATCCTGGCGTTGGAGACCTGGCGTACAGGCGGAAGAGCGCTGGAGACATTTACTACGCCTGAGGTTTGTATTCAGGTTGCGCAAGCGAGACTCGGATACCTCTATCAGAATGAGATAAATGAAACATTGACTCGGGCCTGCGTGAAAGAGCGATTTCTTTATCATTCTTTTTCATGCCTTTTCCCCCCAGACAGAATCATGCGTGTCCACGACGAAAAGCTGCTTAATTTTAGTAAACTTCGTCTGTCCACTTTCTCTTCAGAGGCATGTCCAGCGGTCCGAAGAGAGTTTATTGAACACATCGGGTCGAGTGGGAAGTGGCAGATGAATCCTACGTTTTTCGATATGGATTGGCACGGGGCGGAAGCAAATGCAGACCCCCGTTTGGAGGCAAGACATGATCCATTTGATTTGGTGCACAGATTTTCGTGTGATTTGGTGAAGGAATTGGGCCAGCGGCTTCCAAAAAGCTCCACGAGGTTGTTTGATCATATCAGACCATTCTTCGAGGCAGCTGCTGAGGGGGTATATCATTTGCGAGGGAGATTAGTGGGAGAGGTTATTCTGGGTGACTATATCGATGTTGCGGAACGGATTCATTTTCAACTGTCTCATGAACCTGAACAGTCAAAAGTACCTGTTGGCATTGTGCGTCCAAAAGAATTTCCAGGGCTGTATGATCGAGTTGGGTTGAGTAACGTACCGTAAGTCTTTACACTGATTGCTATCTGGAGTATTGCTGACAATGCAGTGACTACGTTGGCGGTCATTTCACGACCTTCCTTCATGCGATGAGGCTCCTTAAACAACTACCCACTAGTTATTTGACTTCCGTCTGTCTACGTAACACCCCTGCCTTCCGCAATATGACCGATTTCCTGTCTGAATACCAACTTATTGCTAGCGATGACATGTTAGCACGTCTAACTAATGTTATTGTTACTTTCAAGGGCGATGGGCCGTTCCCTCTTGCTGACTATACATTCTACCGCTGGATCAAGAAAAGCACCAATCCCAAAGCATTGACACTCCGACGCCCCATCAGTGAACTGTTTCCTCGAAACGACATGACCCGCTGGATTCATTCCATGTTTTGGAAGCTTGCGATCCCTTGTCAGTCAGGACCATCGGACTTGATAAGAGTAGTATATTCTCCATTAAATTTCCTGACTCTCTTCCACCAAATTGTGCACTTGCACACCCTTGGCTATCCATCCCACTGGCTTTCGGAAGCTCTTATGCCCCTTTTATCCACCACAGGAATGATCACCACCATTACCCGCCCACCACGCGAGACGCCCGTCCGTCCTAAGTATATCAAATCCAAGCAATATCCCATGAAGAACCTTTGTTTTGCTCCATTTGCGCCGGAAATCAAGATTCTTGCTACACTTTTCGCACCTCTTCTACCCTTTCAAATTCCCCAACACCTACTGTACAAGGAAGAAGATATCATGGAATACAGTATTGATCTTTCGCCATACCAGACCCCCACGATTTCCAAACAACCGAGGTGCCTCGCTCTCATCTTCTTCGACCCCATGGGTCTTGCGAATTCCGAGGTTAGTGGAAACGTACTTGACCCCAGCGGCGGCGAGGTGGATGGTCATTACAAAGGATGTAAATATGATGAATGGAGATCAAAAAAGGTGCTTTGTTTCGGAGTGTTTGCACTTGACATATACAAGGAAAAGGCAAAGATTTGGATGGAGACGGGGTTAATGACAAAGATGTCGGAGATGGGATGGGTGGTTGGGCTGTGGAGAAGAGATATAGGAGGTCTGGTGGGAAATGTTAAATTGGTCCAACGTGTGGTTGAAAAGGGTAAAGACTGGTTAGGAAAATCAGAAGCTCGCGCGATAAATATGGAGGAGGTGCTGGCAATGCTCGAGGACTATGATACATGAACTTGCTTAACTTAGGTTGTATTCCTCCATTTTCTGAATATGTATGGCATGTACAATCTCTTGCCAAGTCAGCGCTGTTACGGTTTAGAATAACATTGTTGTGGATGTAATATCCACTAATTAGTACTAGAGTAATTACTGAAGATTATTATATAGTAATCTTCACACCCTACCTAGGTCAGCAGTAGTCACAAAAATACAGATCACTCATACCACTACTTTAAGAAATAATGCCTATTTAATTCAGCGAACAAAACTAGTCTCATTTATTAGCTCTTTGATAATAACTTTACTCCATTCTTTCGATGTGAAGGTGAATGGATCCATATGTATGCGATTGATAGTGCATTTTTTAACACTGGTTGGAACTTAGTAATACCCGTACGTAAGCTAAGCTAACCCGGCCAGCTAGGCCTTGGTGAGAAAGAATAAATCAAACATGAAATAGAATATAAGTTCATACAATGGAGATTGACTACTAGGCTAGTTATAAGTATTTTATTGAAAACTAAATTTGATATAGTTTTGAATGCCTATGTTGTTGCATGTTCAAATTTGGAGACTCTGAATATTTGTAGTATAGAATTTGAATTATATGTGATGATGTATGTTACTCTGGATACATCTATATAGTATAAATCCAAATTGCATATCATGAAGGCCCCCACGAAAACTTCAATTAAATTCGAATAGGAAGCATGTAGGGAAATCAATAACAAACAAAAACCCGTCCCATCCATCTATATATCCCTCAACAGCCATACCTTAAACACCGCACCGCACTACACACCATACACCGCACTACACCACTCAAAACTATCCATCTACCCATCCATCCATGCATCTACCTGTCTCCTTTTCTCACCAATTCAAATCCAATTCCATATCTTCACACTTCCTTCTCCTTTCTCCCTTCTCCCCTTTCTCATATCCCTCGACAGCGCAGCACAACACAACACACGACATCACAGCACAACTTCTAGCTCTCTTCTAGCAGCATGACTATCATCATCCCTCACTCCACTCCCCTCTACTCCACTCAACTACACTGTGCTACAATATAAAACAAAGTCGCAATCCCCCACAAAAAAAAAGGGCCAAAAAAGATCACCCAAATAAATCCACGCACCTTTCTTTTTACCTCGAAAAACCAAAAACACCGCACACATAGCCACATAAATGTATCAACATTTTGAGAATTTAACGAGCAATGTTTAATCTTCAGTTCCGGGGGTGGGGGCATTGATTTACTTGTTAGAATAGCAGAAATACTGATGCTGAGGTAGATTGAGGGAGTTTTTTGTTTTTTTGTTCTTCATTTTAGTCGGGAGGGCCATAACGAACATAAAATGAAGTAAAAAAGTAAAAGGAAATAAAGTTTGCCTTGTGCTTTGAAGCCCAACCCAAAACGAAACCCTGTCATTGTGTTCGTATGAAGATGAGAGAGAAGGTTCATAACTAACTTTGGAGGGGATGGAAATGTGGAAAACGCGGGGGTTTCGTTTCGTTTGAATCGATCCGAGTTCGCGTGCTACCTGGCCTGATTCCCCCTTTTCATTTACATTGACCTCCCAATGTTTTTGGCTAGCTAGAATAGATGACATGAGAGAAGAACGTCAGCTCTCAGGATATGCAAAACCACTAGAATCAACTAGGCTTTTCAGATATATCAGGAATATCTCGAAATTACAAGTCCAAAAAAAGGAGAGGAAAATGGTATCATTTTATTCACTATACACTAATGTAGTTCCACGCCTGTACGTACACAATCCAGTTGAACTAACTAATCCAAAACAATCCAAAAAAAAATCTGGACATGTTCCTTTGCTTGCCCCATCAAATCCCATGCAGATAGATATTTTTTGTTTGACTCAACGCCTAATCCCAGTGACACCATACTCATCATAGATGTGGAGCAGCAGCCTTTCCACCTTCGACTATTGTTTGTTCGTCGACTCGTTTCTCAATATCTCCATATTCAAGTCGCTTGTAAGTGACTATTCTCGCTTCATTCATATCGACCTCAAAGAAGCGGATTCGTCGATGGTAGCCACCGTAGCCTCCATATCCACCGAAACCTGCACCGCCACCGTAACACATCCAAAGTGCAGGGGTATCATCTTTTTTGCGAGATAGCGCGCAGTATTCATTTGCGTGGTCACTGTTTCTATTTAGTATGCTGTGGCATGAATAATGTTTTGCGAGGAACTTACTGTCCGCAGCTAACCATCACAACACCCTGTTCGACAAGAGCATCATGGAATCCGGAATTGAATCCGGGGGCTGTGACACCTTCTCGCCATTCTCCGAAATGGAAAAGATCCTGATTGGTATATTCCGGTAGCGGAATATGGATAAAGGAGAGATCCATGTGTATGTGAGTATAACCTTCGTGGGCTTTCTTCAATCCCTCAGCGGTCTGCTTGAACCAATCAATTTGATTTTTCTTCAACCAATCATACCCTTTAAAGGATCTTTCATCGGGTGAGTAGGCATGCGTATCGAGTAGATAAATAGTTAGAGCTGAATGCTTTGAACTACCCTGAGAAAGAACTTCAACAACGTAATTTCCTACACCATCAATATCCTCTGGTCCAGCTTCCGATAGCGAGTACGGAAGGGATTCAACCAATGCCATTTGCTGAGCCCGGGGTAGAGATCCTTCATCATCGTGATTGCCAAATATTGTTGCGAACGGGATTTTGCGCTTAATGAATAACTCGGCATATTTAAAGATAGCCTGTCATTGTTAGCAGAGCTACCTGCCGCAAGAAATCGAAAACTTACACTTTGCGCATCTGGTGCTGTATCCCCATTGATTTGATCGCCACTTAGAATGACTAAATCAGGCTTCTCTTCATCCAATAGCCGACCCACGAATTCCAGAGTCCTCGGATCAGCCTCGCAGCTCCTCCCATCTTCCGGCATTGCATCTCTGCAGTGACCGGTTCCAGTACTGAGATGTAAATCTGCCGCTTGCATAATTTTGAATTTCCCGTTGTCCCTGATTCGAGGTTTCGGCTTAACGGGTGTTATAAGTTTACCCCTCCGTATGCTAAGTCGAGCTTCCTGTACTTCACCAGAAGTATCCAACAGTAATGCAGTGCCAACCATCTCCCACCCATCTCTTGGATCCACTGCATCTGCGCCAAATAGAACATCTGCAGAAGTCACCGCCTTGTTGGAGTCGCTCGCGTGCCGCTTCGCCGATCGTTTTATCCATATTCCCGCAGGTCTAGCTTCCCATTTCTCATCCCCCTCTCCCTTTACACTTGTCGCAGGATCCAACCTGCCAACGCTGACATCCACAATTACTTTATCGTCCCCTGTGAGTTCTTCCTCCTTCTTCCTTTGCACATGCACATAAGCACTGTTCACCCAACCTTGGCCCAGGTACAAATCCTTCTCTATGCGATGCCATTTATCCGAGTCGAGCTTGCAGCTTGTGAAGAGATTCACCCGCGAACATTTCGTAACTGTGATATCTGTAATAACCAGCCCCGGATGATGTGCTGGCAAATAATCATGGATCGCGGTCGGAAGGACTCGATAACGGTTGTCGAGGAGATAAACAACAACGACGGCAAAGAGGGTAAGTGCACCAAGTTGTGTGATTGTGCGGACCTTCACGTATGATAATTAGCATGGAATGAATTTATTCGAATCGGGGTTATATCTACAATTCTTCTTGTCATCTTGCCACGCCGAAGCTATATTGAGCTGTCAATAAACAGCTTTCAGCTAATTTTGTTTAACAAACTTGGCGCAAGAGGAATAAGTTGATTGTTCCATCCATATACGTGTTTATCAAGTCTTCATGTCAAATCTCCATATCCCTTATGTATAGACCATATTCATGAAGGTGTATCAATAGGCATGGAATAAAGAAATTTGGGTATTGACATTGAGCATGGTTAACCTGGAAGTTGTCCTTGAGGGTCCTTTTTGATCGGTAGAGATCTGGGGTAAAAAAGACACTAGTGACTAAGAGAGGCTTAGTGGCATATCGGCTTTTGTGCTACCCCTGGGAACTGTATGATGATCATCACTGGGCTTCCATAACAGTACAAGGTGAACCAAAGAAACCATGAAATAAACTTAATAATTTTGCATGCAATTCGTTCCACAAGGTATACATTTCGGATAATTACTTAGGTTGAAGTTACATAACATATATTAAAATATCATGGTTATTCATCTGATAATAATCTGATGTTATACATATATTCATTCATTGGCTTCAGATTGTACGGTAGTTCTATTTGTAGTTTTAGTACTCTTCAATCCTCTTCCAAACACCTACGAATCCACCACCAACAACCCTATTTCCAACCAGTGGCCTGCAAACCATTTCCCACCCAGATGAACTAGTGGGACCTTCTACTTCAGAGCCTGGTTCAGAGCCTGGTTCTTCTGCTCCTTCTGGTACAACCTGATCGTCGCTCGAAATAGAATCATCCGTATCAAGCTCCACGGATGATTCTTCAGTAGGATTCTCTTCACTCCCTAACTTTATCTTTCTAGCATCTTTCTCGGCCTTCAAAAGAGCTCTAGGTTTCACTGCTCTAACATCCCATTCCCTACCACCTGTTCCCAAGCCCAACTCTAGCACCGATTCTAGGGAGAATGGTAACTTTTTATCTTTGACGGTATGAAGGCAAGTTATTATTTGGGTAATACTAGGGCAAAATGTAATCAGGACTCCGTTAGGTTTGATACACTTTCCAAGTATTTCCATTTCATTATGAGGAGCGGGTAGATCCAAGATACCGTGGTCAAGAAAGACATCTTTGGTTTCGGACAGTCGGGTTGAGAGGTAATCGTTGATGTTTCCAACATGAAAGTCAATATGTGGGTAGTACAATCCATGCCGAAATCTTCTGACAGTCTTCTCTGCATGTCTAGAATGTGAAGCTGAAGAATCCAATGTATGAATTACAGCTCTTCTCTTATTGCGCCATTCATTGTATACTTTTTCGGCCTCTTCGAGATTCTGGACAAACTCGCGTGCCTCCGGGACGTTTAGGGTTGTATCTGCTTCAGGTTGTGGTATAGGTGGAGCTAAAGTATTCGCACCGTGAATCGCACGTGCTAGATACAAAGTCAATGAGCCATGACCAGTTCCGGCTTCAAAAATCTCTAATCTTTCTTTGCTCTGGGCCTTGTCTTTTTCTGGTGCGGGCGGATTAAGGTCCAGTAAAGAAACGATTAAATTCCCATCTTGCGGATATATCTTGCCTCCTAGTCAGAACGCATATCAATCTATCATAGTCAAAGACGTTACGGGACATACAGGTGTGACTATTCTTGGTGAGAGTTGTACATATTCCGCAAGGGTAGGTTTGCAAATTCGATATGAAATGCCTTTGGGACTGTTCACTGTATGTCGGAAAGGCTTTCCTATAATCTCATCCGCATTGATTTTCTGTTTGTGGTCTTTGAACAGAACATTTTTGCCAAACTTGAGAGGTGTTGTCAAGCAAGGCGCAAGCCTGCCATTATTTCTAGGCTTTAATAGAACAATATCATCCTCTGATATAAAATTAACGAGCGTATACAATTTTGGGTGTCTGGCATTACATACCTCTGACAACTTCTTGTGTGAAAAACCGGTGGTTACATGGTCCGCATAACCATGTCCGACTTAGTACTCTCGAAGAAAGAGGTCGTAATGCGATCATACTGAAGTATGGGTGGCTTTATTGAGCAACCTAAGCATCTAGATAACTGTACATTGATCCAGAATTTTCACTATTTATATTAATAACTTTGCGCTAATGTCATGCATGTTTCTACAGGTGGTGACTAAGCCTAGCTGGGAAAGGTTATACCTTAAGTAGTTAGTTAAGAATGGGAGCTAGTACCCTTCGGGGACTTCATGGCTCAATGGCCACAATCATTGATTTTCTTTAAATCCTTATTTTCTACAGGGGTTGAGCTTCCAAAGCAGCGGGCCGCGGCTGAGCCGAGGAACCTCAACTATAACTCCAACCCCAACCTCATCATCAATCATTCTTTCATTAATTATCATTCTTCAAACTGGAACATAATAATACAATCTAATACCGAATCAAAATGGTAACGGAAATTGAAGGAACCCATGTTATCGGTTCTCAATCCCTTTACACCAAAACATGGGTGGTATGTTCAGCTTCAGCCTCACCTTGTACCCCAGCTAACAATTTCAGCCTGATACTCCCAAACAAGCCAAATTAATTTTCATCCACGGCTTCTCCGACCATTGCAATCGCTACTACAATCTCTTTCCCACGCTCGCCTCACGAGGTATCGAAGTCTATGCCTTTGACCAACGAGGATGGGGTCGCAGCGTTAGCAAACCTTCCGAAAAGGGTCTTACGGGTCCCACCTCCCTCGTCATATCCGACATCGTATCATTCATTAAAGCACAGCTGCCTTCACCTGTCCCGGTCTTCGTGATGGGCCATTCGATGGGTGGTGGAGAATCTATCATGTTAGCTAGTGATCCTACATACGCGGATCTCATGTCCAGCATTAGAGGATGGGTTCTCGAGAGTCCGTTTATAGCATTTCCCAAGGGATTTGAGCCGAGTTCTCTTACGGTGTTCTTTGGCAGATTGGCAGGGAAATTGTTGCCGCATATGCACATGTATAATCGCCTCCCACCGGAGAATTTGACTCGAGATCCTGAGGTGATCAAGTCGATGGACGAGGATAAGTTAATGCATAATACGGGGACTCTGGAGGGACTGGCGGGGATGTTGGACAGGACGGCATTGATGAACCAAGGGAAGACAAAGCTAAATCCAGGTGTAAAGAGCTTGTGGTTGGGACATGGGACCGAGGATAAGGGAACGAGTTTTGAGGCTAGTGAGAAATGGTTTTCCGAGCAGACAACCTTAGAGGATAAGGAGTTCAAGAAGTATGAGGGTTGGTATCATCAATTGCATGCCGATACCCCCGAAGGCAGGGAGATATTTGCCAAGGATGTTGGGGATTGGATTTTGGCAAGGTGTGATGGAGAAGGAGAAAGTAAAGCAGGACAGTCAAAGTTGTGATTTTAATGTTGTAACGATTATGGGTTGGTTTCGGAAAGGTAACGAGGTTGGGAAACGGGACACGGTCATGATATCACACGCTTTAAATATTTGCTATGTTCTATTGCTTTCTTTTAGGACTCTTGGCCGACCTGACAACGGGCATCTCCGCCTCCTTGACTTTCTTTAGCTTTCGATTCTGAAGTGCCTGCGATTTTGCTTCCTCATATGCCTCGTCCCAGTATTGAGCTATGTAACCTTGTAATCTCCACAACTTCATCTCCAATTCTTTCGTTACATTCTTGTGCTTGAGCACCAAGATGTTTTCCCGAAAAAACTTATCATCCTTTTGCAATCCTTCTATCCACTGCTTCCCCATCATCTGTTCTAAATTGTAAACCGGCACCGCCTTCTCCCCATTCTTCCCCACCCGCAGAACATCAAATTCTGCCGGCGGCACCTCTTGCTCCTCACTTTCACCAGGTTCAATATTACGTTGCCCCATCCATAAAATGGCACCACTCTGCGTCTTCCACGAAGCATCTTCCCAGCTAGAGCACCCAACAATATAACCTTTGTTAAGTTTGCTGACATGTAGTAATTCCGACGCAAGCCGCCGTCTCATCAACTCGAGTATAAAACTATCCATATCTTTTCTCCATACCGTCTTATTGATATTCTCGGCCATCTTTGGGGTTGTTCGGGTACCTCTTAGACCAAAACCTTTATATCTCCCTGCATTGCCCGATTTCTTGTCGAAGAAGGATTGGAAAAGTGGTTGACGCAGGGAAACATAAGTGGAAGGACCGAGGTCGGGAGTAGAAACCGGGGAAAGTCTCGATGTGGTTTCGGAATTGCGCTCTCTCCCTGCGTCCGGAGATTTGAAGGACTTGTGCTTCGCGGTGAGACTGCGGGGAACGTACCATAGCTCGTTGTTCGTAGGGTTGGCCATTATGGTGAAATCTTGAAGAAAGAAGGTCGGTAGGCCAATCATGGTTAAGGAGCATTGACGGACGGGAGTCGCGAGCGCGGCAGCTGGTATTCTGTAATTAGTAAAGCTAAATAACTGTTTGGGAGACTGAGGCGATTACCATAGGGGTTCTTTGCAAGTTGCTTCTGAAAATCGGTAGGATTGTCGCTTGGTGGGGGTTTGGCTACTTCATGCTTCATTCTGGCAGCAAGGAACGCGGGGTCCATCAATGGTGACAGAGGGAGCTGCCGCTTTTTGGGCAATCTCCGCGTTACATTCTCTTCTATTTCCCGCGAGAACAAATTATCTCGTTCTTCATGCTCTTCCTGCGTAGAATTCAACTCGCGTTTTTTATTAGAACTTTCAACTTGATCTTTGTAGTTGCCCGAGTTCGCGCTTGGAATTGCCGTCGAATAGTGCTTGGGAATCCATCGTAAGTACTGTGAAGCACTTCTAACTCGAAAGTCGCATCTCTTCATACCACATATCACAATCGTTGTGGTGGCATTGAATTTGTTGGTGTGTTGTGGTTGAATGAAAAAAAATCTAATCTAATCTAATCAAGCGACGCGGGCGCGATTTCCCCAGATTTTAATTCAACACCACCACGAAACAGAAGAACAGGGTATACTTCATCAACACAATACAATACCAAAATGCTGGCCACAAGATTATTTCGATCGCCTGCTGGGCGCAATGCAGTTTTTAATGGAATACGCTCAATATCCACAATTCCTTCACGATCCGACCCCAAATCGTGGACCCCAGTCCCATTTATCACCGAGACGATTGTGAGAGCTCCCAGATAGTCTTGGCATAGATGAACTCGAATGCTAATGAAATAGGGAGGTGGTTGGCGAACTTGTATGTTCTTTCTCCAAGATCCTATTCCAGCTCACTAACAATTTCCCGTAGCGGATATCTTCTCAAAGCTGTTACAAGTATGTGCCCTTCCCCGCAACTCTTGCTATACAATATAGCTTTCCAGAACGATATCTAATACTATGATTTAGGAGCGAATTATCTGCCTTAATGGTCAAGTGGATGACTCCCTCTCTGCAGCCATCGTAGCACAACTACTCTGGCTCGAATCCGATAACCCCGACAAAGCCATAACCCTCTACATCAACAGTCCAGGCGGATCCGTTACTGCCGGCCTCGCCATCTACGATACCATGACATACATAAAATCCCCGGTATCCACCGTATGCGTGGGACAGGCCGCTTCGATGGGATCACTGTTACTCTGTGGTGGCCAAGCCGGCAAACGGTTTTGTCTTCCGCATAGCTCAATTATGATACATCAACCGAGTGGAGGATATTTCGGACAAGCAAGCGATATAGCGATTCATGCGACGGAGATTTTGAGAGTGCGGAAACAACTCAATGGGATTTATAAGAGACATCTGACGAAAGACCATTCGTTAGATGATATTGAGAGGCTGATGGAGAGGGATAAATTCTTGAGTGCCGAAGAGGCATTGGAGATGGGAATTGTAGATGAGATTCTTCAGAGGAGGGAGGTGAAGAAGGAGGAAGACGAGAGTGCTACGAAAGAGTAGCCAATACAAGATGTTAACTTACGGCCTTGAAAGTTTTCTTGGGTCACTTGAACATGAATATGTTCATAAACACAGTTACATCCTCAAATCATCTATCAATAAACTTGTACATACATTTAATCCCTCTCCACAAAAGAGACTTTACAAGGATACCCATCAACTGGTCTTCCCCCACCACTTCCTATCATATAAGCCCTCCTTCCATTCACTCCCAATCCCGATCCCTTCCTGGCCCCTTTTTTCTCATCCAGCTCTTCATACACGCTCTGAATATTGAATTCTCTCACCGTCAAAACCAACAAAATCTTAATCTCCATCAACGCCACTTCCTGACCAATACAATTCCTCACCCCCCTCTCAAAAGGTCTCCAGCCATTCCGCACCGGATACAACTCATGTCCCTCACCCACCAACCACCGTTCTGGTACAAACTCCTCCACTCGCGGCCAACATTTCGGATTATGATGAACCCCATAATGATCGCCCCATATCGTCGTATCTTGAGTGGGGAAACATTGTCCATCCTCATCTTTCAGATGGAAACCGGGTTGCCCATCCCGAAGAGCTGCGAGTGTAGGATATATACGCATACTTTCTTTGATTACTGCTAGTGTATATGGAAGCCGATTTAGTAGCTCCCGCCCTTTTGAGGTCAACAGGGATTCTGCATCCGCGGGGTTATTCCCAAATACTTGGTTATGCTCTTCACGGACTTTTGCCAGGACATCACGATGCTCGTACAGAAGGTGATAGGTGAATATCGCGGCGGTAGAAGTGGTGTCATGACCCGCAAAGACAAAGAGCTTCATCTGGGCCATTGCAAAATCGAGGAAGTTTCTATCGATGCCTGTTGCGGAGGGGTTCTCTACAAGATATGCTTTCAAAGCGAGGTCTATCACGGATTTGTTCTTGTTTTCGTGTTTCTCTTGCAGGTTTCCATAACGAGAATTAAGCTCGCGGGATAGATAGCGATTCATTCGATATGTATTGTATGCTTGGACGATGGGACGAAATATGTTGAGATATTGGAGGATGTCGAGTTCAAGACCTGTAGTGCACCAGCGAATCTGGTTTCTTAATGCGGCGCTCAAATCGTTGTATGATGTCTGGCTATAGAATCGGTGGTCCCTGGTGCATTTCAGCATGCTTTTTCATCAGTGGTATCTGATTATATTCACTCACATCGCAACCCTACCGATAATGTCTATAGTCAAATTTAGCGTCGCTTCTTCCAGGTGCAGTATTTTCCCATTCTCCGCAAACCTTCTCAAAAAGCTCTTAAAGACATTCATCTCCTCCACCATCCCAGCGACTAATGTCGAAACATGATTAGCACTAAACCCGGGATTAAAAATGCCCCTCCATAATTTCCACTCGGCTCCTTCCAATGTTCCTAATCCATTTTCACCCGTAATGGGTTTCATAAAATGCCGAATAGTTTTGTTCTTCGGCAAGCGATTCGCTTGTGTGAGCTGGTACATCAAACCTGGATTTAGGAGAACCAACATCACGGGCGCAAAGGGCCAATTGTCGAGGTAAAAAGCACTGTTCAGATGAGGATAGAGCTGTCTTATTTGATCGGGAAGATAGACGGCATGAGCACGTGCGGGTAGACTGCGGGTTATGCGGGCGCTGAGTGCGATGTGTCCGAGTAGCCAGTGATGTGGCGGCATAGGCTGTTGGTATTAGCGGGCTCTAGAAGGTGAGATTAAGGACGCTGCTTACAAGACCTTGATTCCTAAGTCCCCGTACGAAACTTCGCACTTGGTATAATTTGATTGCGAATGCACTGATGAGCAGGACTATTATAGTCCCGGCCAACTGCGACAGGAAGCTGGTGAATGCCATGGTTAGGTATGCCTCCTGGCGATCCTTGTGTCATTGAAGATCAACACAAATTATTCGTGGTTTTGTTTTGAAAGATGTACATTGGTTTTAACTTTCATTTTGATAGATGTCAATGACGTCTAGAGCACAAAATAGCTGCTACTAGTAAAGTTGACTAAGGGAAGTCTAGTTGACATGCGCCATTGGGTGTACCAATTTTCACACTAGTAGCCTTACAATTCTTTTTATTCGAAAATTGAAATTGGAGTTTCTGTGAGTTCGAGAGTGGTTTGGGTGTTGGTATATATGCCCATCTGGCGCAAAATGATATTGATGCTAGATAATTATGCCGTCGCTGTCACCTCGAAGGCATACTATATATCTACTTATTATCACGGGTTTAAATGCACTCAATTGGTAATAAAATACTGCTCCCATCAGATCGAACTGCATCTTGCATGATCGAATCACAACTTTGATAGATCCTAAGATCTAAGTGAGCAGCGGCAAAGTCCACGCCGAGTCGGCACGGAGATTCGTCATCAAGTAAGTGTACATGACAGCACCGTTGAAAGCTCGAGGTTTGAATCAATCTTCGACTTGGAAGGTACGCTGGTCATTTACTATCATACCTCAATATGACTGGTGCACCCAACGTCGTCGGAGAGCCACTGCTTATACAATATATCCTCACTGACCACTAGCAGTACAGCGGTCCAAACACTTATCATCCAAACCTCAGGAACAACTCGACATACTAACATACAAGTATCAGTCGTAAGAATGAAAAGTAAAACTCCAATCATATTTTTTCACGGTGTATTTTAATATATATTAAGCCCAAACTCCAAAAGAAAAGAAAATCAAACAACAAAACAAACTCCATCTCAAGAGCCCATTCCAAAGAGGGTACTATTAGATCATGGTCATGTATGCTGATTGTGGTGATCATGTGAAAGAGTGTGGGTGTACGAATTCCGGTGTTGGTTGTCGTTCTGGATGGTTTATCGTCCAGTCTTGGGCTGTGATGCGGACTGCTTGGCTGCGGTCTGTAGCTTAGAACTTTTGGATGAACGAGGAAGAGCACGAGGACGAGAACCAGAACCAAGAGTCTCGCGCATTCTGGCCACTCTGCTTGATTTGTTACTTGTTTCACCAGATGAATGATGATGTCCACCGCGCTTTCCAACGTCACGAATCCCTGCTTCATAATCAATAAATTTATCGTGGGGATCATTATATTTATCGCTGTGAGCGTTGTATTTGTCGTTGGGATCGTTGTGATTCTTGGATGCCCTCTTTGTCACTAGCTGTTGTGGTGGAAGCTCAAATGGCACAGGCGTTTGTGGTGCTATTTTAAGAAGCTCATTTCCGGGGCTTTTGGTTTTGTTAGCAAGAACTGGATGTAAGGGATGTCAGGAGAACCTTTACATTGGGACAGCTGCGAGGTTCATGGGGTTGGCCCGTCGCTTGAGGAGTTTCGACAATTGGGCTTGGGGTGGGTTATTGGGATCATAATAGGACATCTTGGTGGACGGTTTGTTGGGATATGATGATACCTTGATGCGATAATATAGATGGGCTGGTTTCAAGGTAGTAAAGCGGGATGAGTTATGGAGTGTGAAGATTTGAAGTTGTGAATAAATGATCTGGAAAATTGTCATTTGCGAGAGGAATTGGTCACTGTTATAGGTTTCCAACCATCACTCCAGTGCCAACATTCAATCGGCACCCCCGAAAAGCTTGCTATGCTTTTGTGGTTGCGGCCGTGGCTGAAGTATCGAAGTAGGAGGAATCCATGCGGCAGTGTCTAGGTAAAGTACTTCCTCATTAGTAAAGGGTTGCAAAAGATTTATATCAATACAAGATCGATTGATTGCAAAAACTACAGGTAGAGATGAATGTTAATTGTTTGATGAGGTAGGGTCACTCATTATACGTAGATACATAGTATACATATCGAGTTTCATGGTTGTTATTGAATACCATTAAGTCGGCTGAACCGAAAAAGTTTGTGGTATGGAAGAATGATAGAACTATCCTTCCAACTAGATCCTGCTACAATGTGAATCCACTTTTTTAATTGCCATATTGGGTATATATAGATGTGGAGTGGGTGTTTTTAGGTAGTAAGTGTGTATTTTATTTGTGGCAGATCCGAAATCCAACCGGATTCCAAAGTAAAAATCGCGATTTTCGCCAGTGATATGCCGTGACCAATTATTAGGGCTGTACCTGATCTAATCCAACCCAAGCTATACCATGCCAACATCTGCTAAATGGAGTCCATCATTTTCCAGCGGCAAGTGCATGTTGGATCCTCATACCCAGCTTCATTCAACACATGACTGATGGAACAACTTAATTATTGCGCGATGTTGTTAGATGTATTGTCAGATATACTAGTACCTGTACCGTGGATCATTGCGACACGCAGCATTCATATCCCAAAGAGTAAGATAAGATCGCCGTGCATAACATCGAGCATCATACCATCATGAATAAGTAGTTCCGCATAATCTACGGAGCAAAACCAACAGATGTGGATTCGACCTTGGTTGAAGGATGGCAAGTGGGCGCTTACAACTACTGATTCCGCACCTCATCGGCAAATCGGTATGCTCGTAAGTTTGCCCTTTTTTAACTTTGCGCAGAAAGTCTTGAAAGTCGGAAAGCTAGGGATTTGGATTATTGGGCGAGAACTGGATAACATATTCCGCAAATTCGAAAACCTTTTTCCAAAGTCTTGAAATATGAAGTGAGGTTTAACCATTGAATTGAGTAGCAGTGCAAAATTGAAAACATACAGTTTAAAAAGAGTACTTACGGGAATACTATACTAGGACCAAATTTGAGCCTACCCAGTAGCGAAACGAAAGGAACCAAGCATAGAACAACATGCGGTGGTGCGGGGCTGTTCATAATGTATCACGGCCATCAGGAAGACTCCCGTCTAGTTTTGATGATTCTTTGACCTCCATTTGTTTCGGAGACAGTGATAATCTGAACTTGGACTCGAGACTGAACGTCTTTCCTTTCCGATTTTCATAAATAGTAATTTCACTAATCGCTGCCCGGAATCCGCGCATTAAGTTGTTTTTATTACCAGCTTCCCAAGTCAAGCATTAACGTGGTCTCTAGTACCATAGCCATAGCTACCACGCCTGATATTTTTCAAATGATACTAACGACCCTCCTGGATTTTGAATTCGCCCAGTATCGTACAGCCGCCATACCACTGATTCTTACATAGCCTATTCTAGTGAAGGAACCTTTCGAAATATCAGACTCCAGTAATAATAGAACATTGATAGACATAATCTTTTTCGACTTAGTGACAAGTAGCGGCCCCAAACACAAAAGCCAAGCAATATCATAGACTTCACTCCCATCTAGCACGCTTTGCGTCTTTGCACCAATATGTCCATCACTGTCATCGTCCAAATACAACGCAAAATCATCCTGGTCGAATCGCGGGTACTCGCTGAGCCGTATGTGAATAGCATCGACTTTCGCAGCCAAGTATTGTAAGGTTCCTTCAGAAGTATTTTCATAAGTACTCTCTTTATAAACACAATCCAGGAACACAGCTTCAAGACGCTTAAACTTGCGGTCATTGTTTGGAAGGAGCTCTTGGGTGCTGAATGTAATGGGTCCATCAACACTAGCCCAAGACCAAGAAGGAGCACGATAATTATCCAAACGAGGATAAACTGCATTTATACCTTCGCGACTCCAAGATAGATAGGCGATAAAGTTATTTCTCCAGATCCCGAAATAATACACATCGGACCATGCCTCCTCGAATTTTTGGGCTATTCCAGCTAATGCGGGGAGACGATCTGAAGGCATGGTAATACGACGACGCGTATAGTTTTCAACTAGATCTGTCCATGTAGAGTAGCGTTCTTGTGTTCCAAGCCCATCTTGTACATTTTTGGGATGGAGAACTGTATTCGAGCCGAGAACCGTGCGTGGTATTCTATGGAATACGGAATGATTGTTATCGGGATTGTCCCTTTCGTAAGCCACATGCGTTGTATTGGGGCGCCGCATCGGGGCAGACTGACACTGCCATACAACCTCACTGGGGGCAAAGAGGAGCAAGCGCGGCGAAAGAAGATTTTCCTGTAAGCACCATGCTCGTGTATACAAGGATTCTTGTCGTAGGTCTTGCGAGGGTTGTGGCGAGACAACTATATTTCCCATTGTCCCGTCAGGACACAGATAAGGAAGCTCGACTTCGAGAAGCGGTTTTGGTTTGAGAAATCCTTCCGTGACGGAAGTGCTGCTGACTACAGCAATCGTTACTGCGGCTTTCATATATATATCACCCATTTGATTGATTTCCTTTGCTTTGTCCTCATTACTATCTTGGATGATGCAAAGTGCATCTATCCATAGATATCTGAAACCCATGTTTCTTGTAGTGACTATGGCATCCTTGAATGTTTGTGGTAGCATTGAAATATCCATATTTTCCTGGTGAGCCTTTAAATTGCTCAATTTAGTTGTGAGAAATGGGATTGTTCCCCAACAATAACTTAGTGTAACGTATTTCTGGGACATTTTTCGAGTGTCAATTAACCTGACATTCTCTCCCGAGAATGCAGCAACATCAATGACTCTGGTAGGCATGAAGCTTTCGCTTGTTGGTGATAAAGACTCCTCGTGCGTCTCAAAGCATTCCGATATCCAAGATCGAATCTGCTTGGTAGTGGCTTCGTCCTTGAGATCATGCGATATCGGCCTTTGCGATATGTACTTCGCGGCAGGATCATCTGAAACATCAGTTAGTAAACATTCAGATCGGAAGTGATAACTTGGGATTTCTGACCTGCGCGGGCAGAGATGGACAGAATTAGACTAAAGTAGCCCCGGCCTGTTGAAAAATAGAACGAATCTATATCCTCGTGCGAGGAATATCCGTTTTCCCAGTCTGGCCGCTCGACTTTACATGAACCGGCGAAGAGTATCAGATTGTCAAGCCTATTCGGGTCTGGATTTGGATCTTGTAGAAGTAACATGCGACACAACCCACATCCATTCCTCGCATTGTCTTCTAAGCCCACGGAGCAAAAAACCCCTCTATTAGAGTAAAGGTCATTTGTGTATTTATCCTTGTCTACAAACAAACTTTTGCAACGGTGGCAAAGTTGAGGATTCTTCTTTGCCAGGATCCCATATTGATAACATTTATCGCAGACTTCTACACCCTCGAATGTGACTGTCGAAGCGTTCTCTTCACACCACTTGCAGTTGGCTTTAGTTGTCCGTTGCCAAGTTGACATGTTAAATTTGCGAGAGAGAAAAAGGGCGAATTGCGGGGCAGTATTAGCATTCAACTTTGCTGTGAATGGTTTGGGTTAGTTTGCGAACAAAAAAAAACCTCTGTAAATCAAGACATCAAGAATAACTCGGAACGATTGAGATTATATATCAGCCTATGTTATCTGCGGGGTACGAATTTCCCCTACCGCCTTATGGATTGTGATTGCTTTTACACGAGAAAATGGCGTTGATTGGTGGTAAGAGCGGGGCATTGTAGAAAAGATTGGGGCATATACCGCCGTGAATATACAAATACCGGCCTATATTCTCTTCGACTTCCTGTTGTGATTGCAAATTTTGGAACATTTGCACCTCGCCACGATTGGCTATTTTTACAATTGGAGTAGTGAGCAAAATTATGCTCGAAATGATTCTTCCTTTCTCTTTTTTTCGAGGTAAATACAGGATGAAATAATAGTGTGTAGGTATCGTCTTATGCCTTACTTTGATGCTTCTATAACTTGTATTCCAGCCAGCTTCCACGTTTCCAGGCCCGAAGTTTGCAGGTGTCTCGAATTTTTTGTTATATATATCAGTAGTATTTACTCCCAGTTTGTGTTCGCCGTATAAGGAGTAGTGATTCTTTGAACTTAGGATCACAAGGAAATGGCTGTGGCTCGGGCTTTAGAGAAATATGGTGAGCTGAAAGCACGGTATAGAACTTACATATCCAATTCCACTTTTCTTGCACCAAGATAGATCCAAAAGAGTATTTGCAAGGTGGCTGAATGTGCGGTACTCATGATATACTGTACGCGATGTTACTCTCATACATGGTGTCGGAATCGAAACAAATCAAGGTTCTTCCAAGTTCAAAACCTAGGTTATCCTTCAGTCGAGAAATTTCTGAATATAGGTCTGTCTTATGCCTAGGCGATTCAATTCTATTTCTGAGCTTCGCTCAGTGGAATCGACCTTACCTGCATTAAGGTCCCCTGCAATGCCGCAGCACAGCCTATTCAGTCTAACTTTGAAAACCTTTGGGCGTCGATGGGTCATCTTATGTGGTACAGAGCGATTTACCGTTATAAGATGACATCTGCGGTTGTACAAGAAGCGGTACCATGGTTGTATTAGGACGTGCAGTCCAAGGCGCTGCGTCGGGCGTCGTAGGCTATTTCCTTCTAAGATTTTGGAGCGCACCCCCGTAGCTGGATGAATAGTTATCCTTCCACCGTCTTCGCACATGATGGTATTATCATACTCGTCGCCCTGCTATCAGCATTTTAAGCGCCCAAGTCAGATCAAGCAACTGTGACTTCAACCTGGTCTCATCCTCACCGTTTGTGGCATTTTGCCCCGATTCTGCTGCAATGTTACATGTAGCTTTGGTCTGGGCGAATAACCGGATACAGAAATGCAGAACCCTTATTTGTGCACCGAAACGAAAGTAGGACAAACTACGTCTCAGGCAGGCTTGTAAAGGAATTAGATCAGAAAACTCCGGCCATTCTCGAACGGATTTTAGAAGTGCCAAGTGGAATTGGAGATTAAGCTCCAGTTCGAATTTGATAAAAATCCCTGTCGAGTCACAAGTATGTACGTTTTTGGAAAATGATGTGTTCAGCGAACATCGGCAGTCGAGTCTGGGATAATGGGTAGCTAGAATCTTATCTAGCTAATAATACAACATCTTGACTTTATTGGGTTTCAGCAAATAATGGAAACATAAGCGGTCATTAGATGGAGGATTCGTACCTTCAAACCGGTACTTGTAAATCACTCAATATCTGAATCGCTCTTTATAGAGTGTGATTCAGATAACCAACATCCGGTAGGCAACAGTGACATGAGGTATTACGTATATGCATTTACATTGCGGTATCGCCTACCACATAAGGCGCGAATTTGTCCGTGAATTCCTAAGGAAATTAGTCCTTGGACTTGGAACTCTAATTTTAGAACAGAATCTAGGTGCATAAAACCATATATCAATAACTATAAACTTCAGATGAGAGAGACTTTCGAAGTGAATATCAACTTTCGGTGTTTTGTTGCATATCTCAAAATCGAGGCATATGCTGAAGAGCCCTAAAGTTTCGAGATTATAGGGCAGCTTTCGGGTTATTAACCTTGATGTAAAGAGGTGCAGTAGGGCAGTACAGGCCGTTGAGAAAGTCTGCGCCCGGAGCCTAAGACTCGTCATCAGTAAATTAGCCGGCCTGGTTAGCCTAGAGTAGCTTCCAGCTTTCAAAGTCCAAGTCTCATATCCATGTCATCGGCAACTAACAATGTAATACTCCAAACCCCAATCATGTAAATTATTGCTGGAAAAAGTGAAGTCTCCTACAAAATGACTCAGTACCCGTCAGTAGATGACGAGACTACCGCTTCCCAACTTTTCGACTCGGTGCTTGGCATTCGGGTTCGCTTCCCAACTTGATCCTTATCCGGTGAGCTCCAACCCACCATCAAAAGCCCCTTCCAAATATTGGTGTACCACGAAAACATTAATATATCGAGATATCAATTATTCCATCTTAAGCCGCATCTCCTCGACCCAGAACAACGCAATTTGATAGCTTTAAATGGCAACAATTTGTACTAGTATGCTGGTACTAGCATCTAAGGTTAAGCACAGTTGAAGTTTTCGTCTTTTTAAGGAACTTTAGTACATCGTGATATGCATTTATGCGGCGTAGATCGTGCTTTCCGTTTTCCGGCCGTAATAAGCTTACCTTACTAGTTACAGACACGAGGGAGTAAAGAGCCCAAAAAATCGGCACAACACATAAATATGCAAGAATCCCAGAGGCCATTATTCTACTCGGTCTTTGGTTCGGCCCAGGAGGCACGATGACTAACTAGTTGAAACGCTGGGCTGCTGCAGGTGCAGGCATTTATGTAAGACCAAACCAACACCGCAATCTCCAAGGTGGTATTAATCAATTAATATAACTGAAAAAAAATGTGTTCCGTTACATTTCTGACGATGAGATTACGACAAACAAATCTCATTGGAAATGCAGGCTGTTGTAGAAGGCCCATTTTGATCGCAGAACGTTTTGTTAAGAATTATTTCTGCACTTCGTTGTTTCACGAACACGCAGCAGTGGTTTTTGAATTAACACACATACTTGCGAGTTGTTTGACATCATATCGAATCTCGTGGATATATCGATTGCTATATACAGTCAGCCTGAGATGATTAGTAGATGTTTTACCGTCTTACCACATCTTCCATCATTATTCCTCACGAGAGTTACATTGCATCATCTGTGCCTCCGCCACGTGGTGGAAATCAGGCACACAGTCGCAATTGAGGATTTTCCTTGGTGCACAGCTGGGCGAGTACGCGGTGTGAAATCTTACAGGAATAACCTTTATAGTCAATAGTTCCACATTAATCGTCCTTTGAATCTATTTGCGTTTTATAGACACTCATGATTTCCATCGTTCTTTACGATGTCTTCATCGACAGGTGCGCTCTCGGTGTCATTCGTGGGTCATAATGAGGTTCTCGCCGCGGGGATTGTCATTCCAATCCTTTGTGTGTTGGTTGTTGTTTTGAGGTTTTGGGTGAGGGTTTTGCAGAGAGCGAAATTGGGGCTGGATGATTACACCATTTTTGGAGCTTTGGTGAGCGACCCATGATACCGTTTCCACCACTGAAACATGATACTGGTGTTCATACTTATCAATTATCAATTAGGTCTTAGTCATTGGAATGAGCGTATGTATCATATATGGTGAGTTTATTCCTGGGTGTGGAAGTTATTCTAAGTGTCTTGTTAGGCACAGTAAAACACAGCCTCGGTTCTCCTACCCCTAAAATCACAAACGCGTCACTGGAACCGACATACAATGATATTGTACCAGCACAACGTCTTGTCCAAGTAGTACGCATGGTATCCGTTCTGCGCTGTATTTGTTAGTACTGACGCAAAATAGCTCGACGGAATAACCTGGCTTCTTATGATTCCAGCTAACGGACTCATCAAAGTCAGCGCCATCCTGCTGTATCGACGCATATTCGTTGTAAACAAGGGCTCACGCTTCGATATCGTTTCGAAAGGCATTCTAGCGATATGTGCTGTATGGACTGTGTCATTTCTTCTGGCTTCAATCTTTGGCTGTGGAAAGCATTTCTCATATGCATGGAAGGCACTGAAATATGATGCAGCATGCCACACCAATCCTAGGCTGAACGGCCTTATGATATCGGATCTCATAACGGACATCCTCGTATGGGTCTTGCCAATTCCTATGGTAAAAATAACCTTATCTCTACTTGTAAAATGCTAATCTGTTCAGGTTTGGAAATTACATATGCGAATAATTCAAAAGATATCTCTCACGGGAATTTTCCTCCTTGCTGCTGTGTGAGTTTTCGAAACCAGATTCGAATTCTCTCGTACTTATTGTGCATAGATCTCTCGGAGCTGCGGCGGTAAGATTGGTCGTCCAAATGGAAATATCTAAAGCCAGTCGTGATGTGGTGCCGAAAGTGGATTTTGACCGTGAGCTGCATATCCACTGTCCATTCTTAACTCGAAGATACTAATATTCAAAGTCGCCCTAACATTACTCTTGTTCTGGAGCTTGATAGAGAGTGGTTTAGCACTCATATCAACATGTCTTCCAACTTTAGCATATCTATTCCACCGTCCTGCGCTTCATTCAGTTGTTTCCTCTATTCACCTCAAGCTCTACTCAGTCCGATCCCCACTCACATCTTTGCAAAGAACAACTTCCCAGGAGGATGGACCGTACGCAGAGATCCTGGTTACCAAGAAGATATCGCAAAATTCGCAACGAGATGAAGAATCCGCCTTCGATCCTTTTGATCAGGCTGAACATGACAATATGCTACCACCGATGATCAAATTAAGGCCGGACGAATGTCATTTTCGGAGTTCTATTCGGGGAAACACTGGGTCGTGTTGAGTTTGAAGGAAGCAATAAACTATTTAATGCACTCAATTGCCCTCGTTTCATTGCTTGATGTCTCGTTGAATATCCACATCTGCCATGTTTATGTCAATTCAAGTTTGAACTACCGTTAAAGTTCGGATATTGAAATTCAACTTTCATTGAAGCCGGGCTGGTTTATTACCGGCACATCGTTTGGTATAGATAATGAATAAAAGATGCCCAGGGGGGCTTTCAGGCCGGCTACAACATCCCAAAGGCTAAGGCAGTTTAGTATCCAACTGCTCTGGTGATGACACAATACTCCATATTGCTCCCCATTCTCTTTCTTGAAGAATAGGGAAACCTTCTATTCTTTGCCTCGAAGCCCTGCTCCATATTCCTTCCCACAAGCATACTTTCCTAAGCCTTTCTCCGCAGATGTGATCTTATCCTCCTCTCGTGTTACCTAATCATATCCTACCCCCAAGTAAATCCATCCTATCGTATCCCGAATCCCACAATATCAACAGACGTGAATTTTCCACCGCTTTTGCTCCCAACAAAACTCGCACCCCTTTTATGTGCGATGCAGTTCACGAGCATACGTGCGCCATTGTTGTTTCTTTTTCATATGACGACATGTACACTTAGAGCGCCCCAAAACCACATTTAGTCTTTTGCAGCATCGGTCGTTAGGATGATCTTTAGGCCGACATTGGCAGTGTGCGAGTTTTTTGGGCGTTGGTCATTTTCATGTAGAGGATGTATCATGCTATAAGGATACCGGTGAGAAATAAGTAACAAATGATACGACTGATTGAATTCATACTCAGCATCGTATGTCTGTTATGATGGTGGCTTGAGAGGAGTGGTTTTTCATTTTTGATCAATAGAATGGAGATTGCAATCTCAAGTTTTGAAGATGGTATAGATGAACGCATCTAAGTGGCTACCGCGTGGGCGGCTCGGCCGTATTCGGCTAAACCTCACTGCTGCCACCGTAGTATATCCTCCTCATTATTTACCTACATTAGTTAGCTACCCATTTAATATTATGCATCAGCAAATACTACAGCTGAACGATCACTATCAAAGTGACTGAAGTACTGTATTGACCGATCTACCACCATCTCATTGCAATTCAATAGCAAGTTATCCCCATCCTATCATCCATTCTTACCACTATTACTAGTCTTACTGTATTATTAAAGACTCGAAGGTTTCAAGAAACAATACCATATCATACTCTGCGGGTTTAATTTCTGCAACATGGAAACTCACATTGTCACTAACACTAATATTGAAACCGGTACGAGATACTCATGATTGGAATTAGCATGAACAGTTGCGGGATATATTGTTTGTAATTGGAATCTCTCATACTATATGTATACCGCGATTCCGATCCCGAAAAGGCCCCTAAACTGCATCCAAAAGCCTTAGGTCAATATACCTTTCAAACATCCGAAGACCCATTCAACGTCCCATAAGTCTTTCCATTTCCCGTCTTAGACAATAAAGAAGTCTCTCCACCTCGTACCATGCCCTCTTCCATCCTCCTTTCCACAGCCATGTTTCCCCGCGCGTAGATCTCCCCCCAGCAATATCTGCACCGTCTTGGCCTCCAATACAGATCGGAATGGCAATATTCGCAGTATTTTTCCCGGCTCATCTCTTTGTAGTAGATATAAACCAACATGAGAATGGCGAAGAAGATGATGAAGAGTCGGGCAGCGACGATGAGATAAACGTGTGGACTTTGATATTCGGGGACGGGGACGATGATGTTGAACTCGGTTTGGGGATTCATGTTCATTGTGGATAATGTGTTATTGATATCCATAATGGGGACGGTGGTGGTTTGGTTCATTGTGATTTGAGAGTGAGTGGTATTTTTGTGTTTTTGAGTCTGGTGACTGAGTTGCAGATGTTTGGTAAGCGAAGTGCAAGAGAGGATTTGGTTTTTCTTTTTTTTTGGAAAGAAATGAAGTTTTGAAAATGAAGTGGGAAATTGAGAGGACATTGGGTCTTATAAAGAAGAAAGTACACCAGCTAAATTGGTGGCCGTTGAAGTTCAATATCTAGACGCGCACTAAAGGGTAGGGCTAGGTAGGGCTCTAACACTTTTTAGTATCAATTTTAGACCGCGAAATGGAACTAATGGTCGACTAGACAGTGGTATATATACTAGTTTTCTATTAGCGAAGTATATATATGAGCTATTGGTTTTCTTTAAACTCACTACTCGTACGGCGGGTACTGCAAAATCTTCTAACAGGGTAGCGCTGAGACTAGGGCCTCTTTATTTGGATATGCTTTCAAGACAGCATGAGTTCTCGTCATAGAATAAGAAAGTCAATGATGATGTGGAAACTGGGTGCATTTTGGTGCGGATGTATTGAAAATGCACTTATATCTCTCATGATGGTGATAAGTATTCTGAAGAGGGCGGGGAGGGGGGTGCTTCTAAAATCTCTTCAGCGGGATCTGCTTCAACGAATTCGACTCAATATTGACCTTGTCACCTGCCAACTCGACTCCTATATATACCTTGATTGTCGCGTTATTCGGTCGAAATCGTGGTATTGAATTTAAAGCCACCATTGGAAAATTACTTCCACTTCGGCCTAATCTGTCGATTGAACAAAATCCCACCAAATACAAGATTACAATCTCCCTATTAAGCATCCAAAAGGTATAAAGAGTACTTACGCAAAGCTTGATTAAACTCCCCCAGCATCAAGTAGAGGAGGACCCGTCCCCTGTTAACCCCTCTCCAAGCGGGACCTGGAGGGTTTGTTTAACTTCTTTGAGAGATAGCAGAATCCGCATTCCATCCTCCCGGTGGCATACCCAAGTTCGCTCTAGCTGGTAAAATCTTCAATGGACCATGAATGAGGCCATTTAGAATATGCCCAACTTGAACTGCAGTCTCAACTTTGAAAATATTCTTATCAAATATTCAGCACAATAGAAGTTCTAGCATTGGATTTTTCTTTGATATCGGTGACCATGTGCCCTATACGCATCGCACTTTTAGGATTACCATGAACTTTGTGTAGGTTTTAGAACTTCAAAATTTTACTTGTTTGCATGCCCCCGTCAAAAGCTTGAAAATTGTGTTTTATTCTTACTTCTTAAAAGTGAATTAAACTTTACTGCGAAAAGGAAAAACGTATTCTATTGAAAATGGAAAGTATATAGAACTAGGCAAAACCCTAGGCTCAAGCGAGCTTCTTAAAATCCAATTGTGATTGATTTTACAGGTAATTTAGACTACAATTGGATTCTCCCAACATCTCGAAACAACTGAAATATATATTAAAGAATGAGACTATGTATCTTTGCATAGTCCATTTCGTTTGGTGACTGTGAAAAGCACATGAAACGTAGAGATAAAGTTGCTCCGATTCTTCCCCCTTGCTCTTTCCAATGTACTGTACGTATTGACATTGGAGACCCAGGGCTTCATTCCCGATGATAAGCCCAGAATCCAGTTTGATACCACAGATATTTACAAATATCCCATGCCGAGAATCTCAGATTCTCGGAGATAGCAACTCCTTCTATCAAATAAACTCCAATTTGTTGCAGACCGTTTACGGAAAAGGAGAAGCAATCGTGAAGCTATGATGGAAATGCACTTCCCGCAATATAAGGTTGCAAATATGCTCGTCGGTTAGTTCATTGAGTTGTTGAATTTCCTTCTAGACATGATATTTCATGAATACAGTGTATCTGCATTCACAAAATACCGCAACAATCAAGTTCCTATTCCCCTAAACTGCTTGTCCCACCACAAAATAATCCCCATTTTCTATTGTATCAAAGTTAATTGGATTGGAGCATCGATTCGAAACGGATAACTTCTTCAGTATCTCATGATATCCTATTGATAACTTTTTATCGAAAATCTCCAAGGCAGGAAGCTTGAAAACTGAATCTTTTGGAACCAACTCCTTTGGAAGTTTCTGAACTTTTGTGTCCTTGCATAGAGCTGGTTCTGGGACCGGTAATTCTATCGGCATGATATGGGTAGGTGTGGTACAGAACGGAGCGTCGATTGTCGAAGATGACATGTTTTTACTCGAAATGTCGGTTGTAGAGGGCTTACATTTCTCTGAAATCCTTTGGAAGAATTTTCGAGCCCCGAAAAGGGATCCACAGCATATGCAGCTGGATATTTCAGCATATGAACAAAACACCATGTACATGATGTTGGCTGTGACATCGCCAGTATTTGCAAGCCTAACAGCGTAAAGAAGTCGCATGCTAGCCGTAACACAGGCCCTAGACAATACTTATTAGCTTTATGATGGTATGAAAAACAGGGAGGGACTTACAAAAGTCCGAAGAGGAATATAACCGACACAGCAATCTTCTTTTTCAACGGCATATTTAGCTTCCAGATGCCAGGTTGTGGCAGCAATAAGATCAAGACGTCTGTAGCAACATTGAAGATACCAGAAGCAATATTCAGTGAGTTCGCGCTCCAGCAACTTCCAGGAGCAGGGAGTGGATTCCATGCTTTTGCCCGAGGACTGCATTCGAATATCTCGAAAAAGGTCATTACGACGTAGAATACCACAACCAAGGGCATTAAGAACTGTGTCCCCCAGTACATTAGACCCATCTTATGGGCAGTGAAAATCTGTCGATATTGCAAAAGTATCGATAACTTGAGGACCAATATTACGATTCCATACATTATGGAAGAGGCGTTTATGTACTATTTTGTGATTAGTCTATACATCACGCGGAGCATATACTCTTTGACCAAACTTACGAATAATGCGTTCTTGAAATCTTTCATTCGAACATTCCATTGGTTTATACCTCCGCCGTTGTGGATGATCAAACCTGTAGTGATAATGTAGCCGACATAAAGTAACCATCCGAGAACAGCGGTGTCTGGGAAAGGGATGTTAGGTCAGGATTGAACAGTTCTTCGGACATGGAAGCTTACAGTCGTCCCATCCTCGCTCTTTGCGAATAATGAAAAATTTGGTACAAATCCGAATCAAAAGTGCCGTTGAGGCCAAGGAGAAACATAATGTAACAATCGCAATGTACAAACCATCGATATTAGGTGGATTTGATAAGTTACTTGACTCGCCTGGTGGAGCTGTGAGTGCAGGACCGTTGAGGATGGCTTCATATTCGTTTGACATTTTTGTTATGTGCAATTAAACACCAAGAGAACAACTGTGTTTGCAGTAAAAGTATATGAGGCCTTGCAGACTTATATTGTAACAATTGAGGAATAGAATTTGAACGTCATGATGCCCGAGAGTGAGTGTCATGGTTTTGTGGCATTTTCCTGCGCCGGTGAGTGCCAGGAATATTGCAAGAAGGCTTGTGGTACATAGTAATCAGGGCCAATCATGATCATTTGCATCCCAAAACTACAGGGAGCTGATCGATGGGCAGGACTCAAATCAAGGCTCCCAAGGCTCCCCATCAGGACTAAAATACTCGACAGCAGATAAGACTTTTGGAATTGATGAACAAAAAAGGAAAGGAACCAAGTACTCAGATAAAGCGATCGTGACTGGGCCATTTAGCCCGAAGGAATAATATGTTCAGGATAGATAGATCCGTATTCTGGCATCCTGTTTATGATGATAAACTATGATTGATGATTCCACAATATCATTTATTTCAATGTAACTTCATTAATAATGTTTCATCTGTTTTACGATGTAGTGTTGGTGAAGAATTGAAGAAAGTGGCATGGTTCAGAATGGAACTGCGGAAGGAATAAACTGGATTACTAATCATTCAACAAGCAGCCTCGTCACAATTCAATATTCAGTACAAAACATATCGATACCAACTTCCACAAAATTGATTCAACACCACCAAAACATCGATTGGTCAACCAGTACAGTAGCCAGCTTTGGTAGGCTCATCACCATCATCATTACCAATGTACAACACACAAGCATGATCAGTATCGTAACAACAATTCACCAAAGTTGCTGTATCTCCATAATTGGAATTGATTCCAACAAGCTCCCCACCATCTACCGCCGTAGTACCTTCAACGTAGACATTTCGTTTGCATTGCGAAGAGCACTTTCACGAATTGTCAGCACGAATGATCTTATTTACTGGGTCGCAATGAAACAATGAAGTTGCACTTACATTACCACAAGAGCGATACAACTTGCCATAATCCTCGACATAGAAGTTGATGATGTTGACAGTACCGCAACCATTATGCTGAACGACTTTATCTCCTGCATGGTAGGCACCACCGCCGATAATCCAAGTCTCTTGACCTGAGACGTCATTTTTGACGGTGATCGCGTCTTCGCACACGTCCTCGAACCAGACGAATCTTAGAGTGCAAGGTCCGTCGCAGTGGACACCTTCGGCTTGATTGGCGCCAATAATCACATTTTGAAGTGTTGCGCCAGAATGCAACAAGAACACAGCATCAGCATCACCTTTTCGAAGTTAGTGCATGTGTATAGCAATAGATTCAACAGGGTTAATACCTCCTTCTACCTGCTCATTGCAAGCACCACTCCCGCGATCGTACTTGGCCCAACCGCCGTCGTAGGTGGCTCCGGCGGCGACGACTATCACTGCGCTGTTGGTCTTGCTTGAAGTCGGGGTTGGAAGACCACCGGTGTAGCCCAAACAGGCAAGAGCGGAAGGAAGGAAGCTTACGACGGCTACTGTTTTAATCAAAGATGGCATACTGTATGTAAGGTTCAATGATGAAGACCTGTGTCTTGATTATTACTGATGTCGGGAAGTCATTCAGAATTGCATCATGGTTGCCTTTATACCATTCGTGCATGGGCTGCTATCCGGGTGACAGACCACTTGATACATTAATCCCACCTCGCCCACCGGAGAATACATTGCCGGCAGTCGCAGATTGAGATAAAGCAGACAAATTCTGCCGATAATCTTCATATATTCCACCAGTCCATTGATACTTTCTATTAATTGTCGTCGAGCGCAATATCATACCTCGTTTCTGGGCAAATAAATGCTCTCATATCTATAAAATAATATTCCGACCAGTGGCTTTCCGTCATGAATACTTGGCACTATGCGGTAGAACCGAAGATTTAGTATCTACGAGAGTTATGCGCTTTCGCCAAGTTGTCGCCAAGTTGATGCTAAGGCGCCGCCAAGGTGGCGGTCGGAAAATTAATAGAAGTCTGTTATCATACCCAGAATACCAAGAGGTCAAGACCTGGGGAAAATCTGGAGAAGTCTCTTGGCTGTTGATGAATGCTGCATCATTGAATAATTGAGCCTGATATCAACTTCGTCCTGTTGTGATAACCGGACCATTCTTCACAGTGTGCTCCAAGCTCACGCGTGCCAACTTCTGAAATTCTGTTGTGGCAAGGAACGCCGGATTAGTCCTAGCTGTGTCTTACAGCTGATCTAAGAAAATAATGTACCTACTCGGTATGCTTGTAACTTCGGATGCCGTTTAGTGCAGCATGTGCCGGCTATCAAGTCTGTCCTTTTTTTTTGATCTTGCGCAAAGGGGTTTAGAAGCTTATGATTTGAGGATGCACTTTATTGAGTGAGATTTAAAGAATGAGTTCTTCACATTTGAAAACCTTTCTTCTTGAGGTTTCATTTATTGACTGGGGTTTGAATAATGGCTATTAATGAGTGCACACTTGCGAAAGGGCAAATTCATGGATGCCTCGTGTAGTGCTTCACTCATTCATTGGTCCAAACCTAAACATTGATCCATAACATCTAAACGTCCCTTCCTCGCTAGGATATTGCGCAGCATTTAGAACATATAACCAAATCGGTTCTTTTTTTTTCAACTCTAAAATTAGTGATGATGTTTCCCAAGTCCCAGGGAGTGGTCAGTGAGTCGATGGAACTCCCTAGTGTGCCCTAGTTTGACGTCTCGGCAGCCAACCTCCTCATCCTACTCTTCATAGTTCTCCAAGTCGTCCCCTTTGCTTCCATAAATCCACTCCCACTCGCATACTCCGCCTTTTCTCCATCCCACTTCTCAGACTCAACTGGTTGCTTGGTCTGGCCTAGAGAGTATTAACACTCGCTCGCAAACTGGCTGACAGTCAAGACTCACCAAGTCCGAAAGGCACAAAGTTATGGTAAATAGTCTCCCAATGCCCGGCTGGCACGAAATACGTCTCATGCATGATACCCAAATTAGGATGTTCGCCTCGATTCCAAGAATCCCAGCCTTTGCGATGGCTATCTCCGTTGGCGAATTTTTGAAGATAATCAAGACTCTTCCAGTACGATATCCATAGCATCACGTTACCACCATCATCGTCTGAAGCGACAAGTGTTGAAGTTTTCCCTAGAACTATATATATCGTTTCTCAATACCGTGCTTCTCGAAACAGTAAAAAAATGATTAATTACTCACAGCCCCATTTCTCAGAATTGACAGCAGCATCGTTCCACATCTCCTCAAACTGCCTCCCCACAAGCTCCATTCCCGGCGCCAACCTCCCCAACGACGTACTAAATCCCGCACCCATGAATCAGTCACAATACCTACTTAACCACAAACTTCGTGACTAAAGTTCGCAAACAAAAAAACAAACATACCTATTAGGTCTTGCCCCCAACATAAAAACAACCACATCTTTATCAGACCCCTCTTTCGGCTTCGACCCATCTTCATTCACGATCTGCGCCGTATATCTCCCCCGTCTCATTTCTGCATTACGTGAATCAGGGATAAATCCCCAGTGAAGAAGCAAATTCCTCGAAAACCGATATAAGATCACGAGCAGAGAAGGAAGAGCGCTGATGCGTTGCGGGTAGATGAGGAAGAGCAGGGATTGTATAAAGGCGCCTACGTATAGGAATGTACTGAGTTTGAACTCGTCGCGGAGGTCGGTGAATTTGGGTGCCATGTTGTGTATGTGTGTGATTGTTGTTGATGTGATGGGATTTAGATATGGGGTGTATTTATAGATAGATAGATAGATAGATAGATAGATAGATAGATAGATAGAGGATTGGGAATCGTATTTTATGGGGTGTCGTGTGCAGTGAAGGGATTTATATATGAACAAAGAAGTTACGTAGCTGATGCGTGGGTGTGGCTTAATTTGCACATGCTCGCTACCTATCTTTCAGCTATATCATACAAGCTATTCCCGATAGAGTAACACAGTAGAATGTTACGAATCTTACGGCCGTTACATGCGGGCATCGGATGAACTTACATTGATTTACATTGATTTACGGCCGTACGTATTTTCGGGTGAAATCTTGAGTGTTAAATAAGTCAGAATTCGGATATCTAAATCGTATGGAGATGTTTTTCGGTGTATATCCGGTTTCCGGGCATGGATTATCTCTGGATTGGATTTATGAAATTTGGTTTTGAGCTGAGTGGGGTTTGTTGTTTGCGATTTTATTTTGTTGCAATGTGGCTGGCTTATTATAAGGCTGTTACTCTAGAACAGTGGTAAGAAGTTATTGTTATATACTGCTTGGTATATCAGCTATTCACGCTGCGCACTGCAGTTATGTTATTCTTTTATATTCATTTTGCGATTTAGAGGATGGGAAGTAATAATAATATTGTTGTCAATGATGGATGGTATTGGTATTATTATATATTCTGGACGGACAGACGAAAAAGTAAGACGCAAGATTAAGTTTGGGGAATAGGAATCGTTTATCTATCTATCTATAGTGGTTTAATCGCCAACTCGTTTCATTTCTTGACTGGTATCATGACAGCATGACGGAATAGCACAGAGTAACTTCTTAACCACAGGTACATAGCAAGGAATTCTCAATACGAATAAGCTGCAATGTGGGTTGGCTAATGGTTCCGATATTATGGTCGTCAGATTGATTGGGTTGTTAGAAGGTAAGGTGTTAGATTAGATCAGAGTGCTGATATAGATGAATATGAGGATATACTTAGGTTTTTGGTATGGGGAATAGTGAGTGGATTTAAAAAAAGGTAAGGTGTTAATAGTGAGTGAATGGATTGAGAGGACATGAATTGGTAGATAGATGCATTAAGGGGCACCTTTGTAAATAGATGCTAGTGCTGGGTGGCTCTTTCTAATATATCTCCTCAAAATTACTACGATTATAACATTATATGATGTTTTCTGACCGTCAGATCAATTGATTGGCGGTTAGCTAATTCTTTCTTTCTTTTTGGTAATATGATATAATATGTGACTGACCGACCGACTGACTGTCACGTCGATTCCGCAATGTGGGTTCGGTTCTTTTTTGCGAGGTTTTGAGCGGTTTATTAGCAGGCGAAGCGGTGATATGATTCCATGGTCTTTCTTGTGGATCCCTTGGTATTGAGGATTGAAAAGTCCGAAGGGAGGGCGATGGACGCATCATGTACATACATATATATAGCTAGATGGATGGTGGGTTTTTGAATCGTTTCCTAAGGGGTATTCCTACAATACTTATCTTGTCTCGCTCGTTAGTACTTCAATGCTATCATACTATTATGACGGAATCCGCACTTTCTTGCATTCACGAATAGTTCCAAAAGAATAGGCTTACAGATGGCATGCATTTTGATATGTACTCGATCCGGGGTTTCTGAATTTTTAGGCACTATGGTCATGTTACATGCTTGAAGATTATATGTTTGCTTGGTATTGTGTCTTGATTTGATAGCGATAGTTGAGAATAGAGGTGTAATAGGGCGAGTTCTTATGTAATTTCTATATGGGTGTTGGTTGGTGGTTATTCTTGCTGAGATGTTTAGGAATGCTAATATACAGAGTAATGTTACTTGCGGATTTTCTTGAGAGAATACGCTGGTTTTTCTTCGATGACTTTCAAGGTGCTTTCTTAGAACTCCAAGATCCAATTGTGGTTTGAATTACTTGTGGATTCAAGGCACCCCATGCATATTTAATGTA